>AWYF02000418.1:0-33445 GCA_000504405.2 Mycosphaerella sp. Ston1 | reverse complement strand
TATCTGCCTAAGGGGTGTATATTGTTGTAGTTTTCACTTATTAATAGTAAAGAAGGACGTTAGCGATATTAAGAGCGAGGTTAGTAAGGTAAAGGAGTCGGTAAATACTATAACTGCAATGCTGTAGTAGTTAATTAAGTCGTAGAAGCAGTAGCAGTTCTTCGGTAAAGTCTCGAATTAGTAGCTTAACGGACAGCTATAAATACTATGCCTTTTCTCGACGGTTATCCGGCCTATTAGGCTTATCTCGATATATGTTCCTACTCTTTATATACCTAATCTAAAGGGAATTCGTGCTTAGCTCGTAGGGTGTCGTAAGAAGTACGCTATAGCAGTAATCGTCGTATTAATATTATAGTATATATCTGCTAAAGCGTAAAGCCGTAAACTTGTCTGCTAAGCCGTCTCGATTAGGCAATTCAGGGTCTACGGAAGGTAGCAGCCCGGGCTTTCGGCTCTAGCTAGCTAATAAAACAGTATATTTAAGTCGGGCCGAGCTCCTCCGACGATTCTTAAAATTAAGCTTCAGACTCTTCTTTAGAGTACTACTTTCTTTATATAGGTATACAGCGATAGCATCGATATATATAGGCAAAAGCTTAGTACGGCGGAGTATTAGAATAACTATAGCAAGAATATACTAGAAGGATATTAGGATAGGATAAGTGCATTAAGAGTTATTATCGATTAGGCCTAGTCTAAGCCAAAAATACGATTGCCGCTATTTCTACCTATAATAGCTACTACTACTAACCCTATATCTTAGTCCTCTAATTAGCTAACGCTTGCGGTATCGCTATCGGAGGTATAATTAGGCCGCTCCCTATATAGGTATATCCAAATATTAGGCGTTCGTAGGCCGAATCGTTTACTTGTCTAGTTATAACCTCGTAGGTAGCAGAAGCAGTTAGTTAGCAGCGCTGCTACTATAAAGTAAGCGCCGACAGGCTGCTGTCGAAGGTATAACTGCTTCTCGAAGACGTTATAGATCTATAGGCGTATAGTATAGCTAAATAAGTGCTCTACCTTAATCCGTACCTACGATAGCGTCTTATTAAACTCTTGCTGTTCTCGAGTAAGGTAATAGCGGCTAAGGTAATGCTTGAAAGGAGCTATAACTCCGAATAAGCTATAGTATACTAGATCGCCGTATAGATAGAGCGCTCGACGGCCTCTACGTACTATAAGGCGCTTAAGACGCCGCGCATAACCGGATAACTGCTATATACGCTAGTCGTTGTCTCTACCGTTAAATAGTCTAATAAGAGAGGAAATTAGGCTATCCGGGGTTACGATAGCCTAGAACTTGTAGCTATAGCTGCTATAATACCTAGAGTATACTCTTCTTTAACTATGTACTAGCCTATAGAAGCCCTAGAAGTAGCTATTAATAAACCCCTATATCTAACCCTTCGTACCGCGCTTGCGTATAGCGCGAGCAAAGGCCTTTAACCGTTAGTAGCTACGAAGCCTTAGATACTATATAATAATAGAGGCATAGTTCTAATATAGAAATAGTATAAGTGTTAGGACTTATGCCTAACAGGAATAGGTCTCGGGCATAGACTACCTATGCCTAGCCTAGAAGACCCAGGATAGCCTAGGATAGGCTACCTTGGCCTATACGCGTCCTCGTATCCTAGAGTAAGGCGGTTAAGCCCTATAACGGGATATAGCAGCCTATTACTCTAGGACCCGGATATAGATATATCCTAATCCGAGGGAGAGGAACGATCTAGATAAAAAGAGACATCTCTCGAATCCTCTAAAGACTCTTTAAGCGATTCGAGTCGTAACAACCTAAGGTAATTAAGCCTACGCGTTTACAATACCCTTTTATAATAAGGTTATTAAACACGACAGAGAGGTAGCTAGAGTTATAGCTAAACTTAATAGAAGCGTCTATCTAGCGGCTCGGAAAGGCTATACGCTATAGTAATATATATATAGCTAGCTCCAGATAAGGTTTAATACGATTGCGGTATATACAGGCCTTAATATTAAGCGTAATAATAAGTGTCCGAATCTCGTCCTTAGTAAACCTGCTATACCGAATTAGTCGTCGCTCCGGCGACGATTATAATAACGCCTGCTTACCGCATAAACCTCTCTACCTACTCGTCCGGCTACGAATTAAGCTGCTATTTAAAGCTCTTATATAGTAGCGCTTGCTGCTTTAAGACTAGCCTCTAAAAGAAGCCGGTAGTATATAGCGCACTAAGCAGCAGTACTAGCCTATAATTAGGAGCCGTAGGAGGCATTATAAGAGGTAGATAATAGACAGTACGTATAGGGGGGATTCAGAGTAATAGAGTAAGAGTAATTTAATAACTTAGTATTAATTATATGCCTATATACGTAACATAATTCTAGCCAATTAGAGAGCTGCGCGGTATGCGACGCAGCTGCTGCGTCGCAGGGTGATTTTGTTAAAAACTCCGGCTAAAAGTGTCTATTTGATAGTGAGGTGAAGGTAAGGTATGTACGTTCTAGAGTTCCATGACTTTCTTGATTGAGGTATCGGCTGGGACTTCACTACATCGCATATACAACACTACCACTACCTAGGACTAAGGTAAGCTGTCGGGGTATGAGTGAAGTGTGCATGTGCCTTGGAGATATCATAGTGTAGCAATGGCACCTCCGCTGATGTTACTGTATTGACAGTATTGCGGTAGTTCTAGAGAAGACTCGGTACTAGTTACACGCAGCACAGACCCTCTGCCCACTCACTCCCTTGATATAAAAACCCCTTTCCATCATGTACTCAATCATAAACTAGCGCTGCTGGCACTGGCGGCCGTCATGCTGGATATCGCCAACCAACGCCGCTGCATGTACCTCGCCTCAGTTCTACCAAAGAGATACGTGGCACTCTTGGTCTTCGCGGCGATATATCTGGGCCTTTTCCACCTGGTGCCTGCAGTTCAGCATCTGTACCAGCCATTCCAAACCGAAGGACTGCTACTCCCAAATCACGATGCAGATCGTGATAGGCGGCCAGATCCTGAAAGGATACCCCTTACCGTAAACCTCGTAGTCGCGAGCGTGGCATCCGACGACGTGTCGTGGACAGAAGAGCTGCACAGTTCAATAGAGAATCTCAAAATCTTCCGTTATGTCAGTGATGACCCGGTCGCCGAATATCATCCCTCGATTGCAAAGGGCCGCGAAGCATTGATGTACTTCACCTATCTGCACGACCAATACGAGTCTCTGGCAGATGTCAATATCTTCATCCATGCCGAGGAGCATCCCTGGCACTTGGATGGCGCCATGCAACAATCTATGCGTTTTGCCCTGTCGCAACTAGATCTGGAACAGGTCATGAAGCTCCACTACTTCAACCTATACACCAGTCTGAAAGGAGGCCGGCCAGAAGGCTACAACACCTCAAAGACCGTGGATCAAACCAACGTGGCCGAAGAGCCTTTTATTGCAGAGGCTCTACGTGCCAATTTCGGAGAAGATATTGCAGTGCCTGAAATCTTCATCGGACCGTGCTGCTCACAATTCGCAGTGAGCAAAGAAGCCATCATGAGCCGTCCACGCAGCCAATATAAACACAGCATGCAGTGGTTGACCGAGACCGACTGGCCAGACCAGTTGACAGGGCGTATATGGGAGCACCTGTGGCCCTGGCTTTTCCTGCACGACCAAGCCGTAGATCGCAAGACTGAGTGGCGCACTCTGTGTCGCATGTACAGAGTCTGTTTCTCCAACAGCGACGATCTTCAGTTGTATCAGGCTGTTTGGCAGGAGAGAGCACATCTTTTGGAGAAGATTGGTTTCGCAAGAGAGCTGGTGAGACCGTGGAATGTGCGTCGCACCCGCATGCGCTTGAACGATCTTTCGCGTCTTGGTAGACAACTGCTGCTGGGAGCATTGGATCGTGGCCAAGACCCTGAACAACGAACCGCAGCAGGCTTGGATCTGACTGCGCCGTGATGATTGAAGGGACATTCTGCCCCGGTTCCTCCAGCACGATAGAGGAGTCTGTTAGACGCCTTCAGCTAGCTAGTCGCCTTGAATGGTGATCAACGGGCTCCTATGCCAAACAACAACAAAGCTTCAGGGTCGCTGTCGATGCATGCATCCACATGCCCGGTGCTCCTCGCAGATTTGACCTGCTTAAGGTGCTTCAACGCAAGCATTTACGTCTATACTGTGCCTGGCGCCTAATCTGCGACATTCCAGCCTGGGATTGCGGTGTAATGGTCTCTTTATATATATATCATCTGAGCCTCAAGACCTGTATCTCAAGGGATATATGTTGCTGATCGAGCTGAACCGCTGGCACTGAGTGCGAAGACTTCGTCTGTTACTTCATTGCCGAGCCGATACGGGTTCAGCTTTCACAGAGGTCGTTGTACTTGGCTCATTGAAGCAGCTCAATACGGCTCTTGGGGGCATGGCATCTCATTTGACGACCCCGCATCATCGTCAGCTACATGTATACAGGCTCACCAGCCATGACTGACGCAGTAGATGAGCTTGGCATGTGTACCTAGCTGATCTGAGGCAGCAATAAGTGTTTCTATGCATTCCACCAGCAGTACCACATACTGATATCGACACCGCACCTACACAGCATCCAGCCTCTCCAACACATTACAATAAACTGATGAGACGGGCTACATGTGCCTTACGTAGGTGTCTCGCACATGACTCGCTTTCCATCACTTCGGTCCAAATTACGTCACGAAACCACATTCAACAGACTCCCACTCCCTGGATGAGTGGACATGCTATACCTTATTCTCCCCTCCCTCCCTTCTACAATACCACTTTCCCACTCCTTGATTGATCTTCGCAACAACAACATCACATCCCACGGCCTTTTACCCCAATTCCATCTCCCAACAAACAGACCAAATCTAAACCTGTATAATCCCAAAAGAAACGACAAGAAAAAAGAAAACAATGTCCAAAGCCCCCACCAAAAAACTCACCGAAGAAGAAAAAGCCGCCAAACACGGCGCGCTCGTCGTCTTCGGCTCCGGCCTGGGCATAGGACGCAACATCGCCTCCCTCTTCGCGGAAAACGGCTTCAACAAAATCTACCTCTTATCGCGCAACCAAGAACGACTCCAAGAAGATATCGATTACGTGAAAAAAGCCGCTCCGGAAACGAGTTGTAAAGCTATTGCCGTGGACTTGGAGGATCCGGGAAAAGTGCGAGCGGCGCTGGCGGAGTTGGATTCGAGGTTGCATGGGAAGTCGTTGGAGTGTGTGTTGTATAATGCTGCGAGGGTTGGGCAGAGTAAATTGATGGAGTGGAGTGCGGTGAATTATGAGGCGGATTTGAGGGTTAGTTGGTCTTTTTTTTTCTCTCTTTTTCTTTTCTTTTTCTTTCTGTTGTTCTGTTTTCCTCCTTACATTTTGTCTATCAAAGATGGAAAGAAAAGAGAGAGAGAGAGAGAGACAAAGAGAGAGAGATGCTAATCCGATTCCCGTCCTTCCAGATCTCCGTAGTGAGCATGTTAATGGTAGCTCAATGGGCCATGCCACAACTCGCCGCAGCAGCCAGAAAGGAATACTACACTCCCTCATTCCTAGTAACGAGTGGCGGTTTGTACAAGAACCCATTTCCCGCATTTGTAAGTATACAATCCTCTCTTCCTCACTCTCTCCCCCAATCCAAACCCAAAATCCAAAGAAAACAATATATACTAACATTTTACCCCCCCCTTCCCCCCTCTTAGTTCTCCCTAGCATCATGTAAAGCAGCCCAATACAATCTGATGCACAGCCTCTCCAAAGAATACGGGCCCAAAGGCGTGCATTGCGCCGCTCTGGTCGTCGAAGGCAAAGTCTCGGAAGATGCCAAAGTCACTACTCCGCGGAATATTGCGCAAGAGGCGTGGAAATTGTTTGAGCAGCCGGCGCCAGGGGACTTGGATACTACGATACAGGATCCGGATTATTTGGAGTTTATTAAAAAGGCGGAGGCGTGAGTTGGGGTGGGTTGGGTTGGTGGATAGATGGATGGCAGGCAACTGTAAATATAAATACATGTAGTATAACTTTTGTCTAATACTTCCATATTTGAACGGTTTAATCTGTCATTGAGCTAGTTTATCCTGTCAAGCTGAGCTTGAAAGACGATAATGCGCTTTTATACAGCACTATAGGGCCGTGCTCATTTGCTATACGGAATTGGACCATGTGCCTTGATCACCTGCTGTGCCATCTGTAGGATCTGCTCATGGACTGCAGCAGGAGCGCACACCAAACCATAATCTATAGCTATCGTCAGTAGGCGCTAGCAACGCAATGCTAACAGGAAAAGACTCACTCGCAGCCATTTTCCTGCCAGTGGTAAAGTCAATGGCCTTTCCGTCTAAATCGGTAACCTTTCCGCCTGCTTCCTCGAAAATCAGGACGCCACCAGCATGATCCCACATATTTGATCTCCAGGAAGTGTAGCGAAAGATACGGACGACTACATGACTTCTACCCAGCCCAAGTGAAGCGTACTTCATCAGCGAGCTGAATAGGTCCACACCAGGCCATGATGTCTCAAGCTTGGCAGCTACCTGCTTATGCAGTTCCAAAATTGTGCTTGTGTAGGTCGAGCAATCAGACCAGATCAGGTTCTGGAGCGGGACATTCTCGCCATGGCGTTCCAGCTTCCTTGCCGACTCAAGCTTCCCATCAGCGCGCATAGGCCGGATGAAAGTGCCTTCGCCACGGACAGCATAGATCATCATTCCTAAACCATTGTTGTCTATCTCGTCTTCGCTGACGGTGTTCGAATCGAGTAGAACATTCGGGCAGCCAATGATACCGATCTCTTCGCGTCCATCGATGAGGAAGGCGCAATTAATCGCGTACTGCTGACCTGTGAGGCTTCAACTTCAAATGTTCAAGAATCAAAATGCGGGCTATCGATTACCTTTGAGGAAGGTAGCAGTTCCATCGATGGGATCAAAGACCCAAGTTCTGCCCTCATTGCTACTTTCTCTCTTGCCACCCCAGTCAAGATACTTTAGCAAATCATCCTTTGTAGCAGGCGTTGCCAGAGAAGGAGTATTTGCCTCAAAGGCTGCTTTGACAGATTCGATCAATGCCCAAACTTTGTTCATCAGAGCTGCATTCTGTCGGAGGTCATCCGCTGACTCCTCTGCGAGGAACTTGTCGGCTGGGAATGCACCGTGGACGGCAGAAGTCAACAATGCTTGCGAGGCGAAATCGCCAATCGTGACGGGGGAAAAGTCGCTTTTGGAGATTTGGCTGTCTTGGCTGAGCGTTTCTTTTTGTAGGCGCTTTGTGAGCACTGCGCAGTGTTGTACAGCAGCGCAAGCTATGTCCAGCTCTTTTTGGAGCCGACTTGTCATGTTGGATGAGTGTGAAGTTGGTGAAGAGGAGGAGGAGGAGGAGGAGGAGGAGACGGAGAAGGAGGAGAAGTGAAAGAGGCAAGAAAGTGGCAAGGATATGTCTTGGCACCAAGTCTCGCTCACTCACTACTTTCCCACCTTCTTTCTCCTGCTCGACTAAACTTCTCTCGTTCCACAACAATTTTCGACCTTTTCCGGTCAGGCCACTGTGGAGACGACGGGCAGATCGCCAATCTGGGCGAAGCAGGAGCGATGGCCACTCGCAGTCGAGCAGGAACCGAGTTCGTCATCAACAGTCAACAGTGTACGACGTGAAGCAATTTATCATTTCAGTCGGCTAGTTCTAGTTCTAAGCTTTGCACGAGCTACATGTAATCCTCTGTGAGAAGAGACCAGCCAGCATTCGCCACTTGCGCAGTGTAGAGGTGGGCCATACCACGCCTACCTACAAGTCGAACAAGGCGTCCACTTCGCACCCAAAGCTCACCCAAATCCGAAAAGTCTCCATCTCGAACCGTCGATCGATATCCTGCACAAACATATTCTTCCACTCCTCCATCAACTCCAATCTGAAGCGGACAGCAGTCCTGAGGGCTGTCTTTGACTCAGCTGTGACGCAGAGTATCGGAGTTGTAATCTACACCTAGAGGCATTGAGTGTACCAGTTTGATATGGCACTCTTGGGGAAGCCGTGTTGGCCGTGCTGGCTCTGGAGGTAGCTGTGTTCCGAGTTGGCGTGGAATGGACAGTCGACGCAGCATGTTCTTGGTATCGATGTCTTAGATCAACTGTGAGCTCGTCCTAGATGGAAGTGAAGTTTGTTTGATCTTTTTTAAAGTGTAGAGTGGTGCGAATCGACTTGGTGGTAGGGGCCGATATATACGAGACCGCAAGCCAGTGCTCTTCAGGCAGCTGAAAGGGTAGATGTATGGTCGGTGAGTCGTTTGTTGTGCTAGATGGGATAGGTCGAGTTTGAGGCAGCAGAGCGGGTATGGCGTCGGATTCTAGCAAGCGAACCAGATCGTATTATCCAGGACAGCTTATCGAGCCAGAAGACAATGCAGTAGGCAAAGGTCGCATCGATGAGAATAATGTGCCGACAACACCATTAGTCCTACTGACATCGCCACCACTGAAGAACGCTACCAGCGCCATAGCATCAACAGGCAACATCAAGATCCATCAAACAAACATCGTCCTGCCCACCACTTCTCCCCTCTTCACACTCTCCAGTGCCTCTCCCAAAGGCTCACTCGTCCAGACCTCCCGACTACCAATCCTGACTCTCGCTTTCAAAACTCCAGCCCTCAACACCACACCCTTCGCCTCCAACCCATCTTTCAACATCTGCAACTTCACATCCCCATCCATACCCGGCAAGCGTCGAAACGCCAGCCTCCAACTCGTGACCTCTGTGCACGTCTCTGAAGTATCGTATCGTATCTCAGATATACGTCCCAGAATGTTTGAGCTGAGAGAGCTTAAGACGCAGATTAAGAGTTTCGGATCGTTGGCTTGCAGGATTGTAGAGGAGTAGAATATTCCCGAGACTTCGGAGCGGAGTTTGGAACAGGTTTTGAGGATGGGAGGTTCGAGTTGTTCTGGAGAAATGTGGAAGATGTTGTTTTCGGGGTCTGAGCAGAGATAGTGCCAGATCCTGTTGCGCAGCTCGGGAGGGAGGGCGAGAAGGCGTGAAACTTCGGGTTGGAGGATTGTCGAAGGGGGGAGGATGTGGTCGCGTCGAGGTTGGCAGAGGATCTCTTGTTGCCACATGTTGAAGCTCTGGATTGTTGAGAGTGGTGTGGCTATGTGCTGAGTTATACACTACAAGCTCTTCGTGCTTGTTATGGTATGTGATGATGTTCGTTGCGATTGACGGTTCTGTGCACGTCAATGAATTATCAGGAGACAAAAGGGAAAACGTTGTGGCTTTGTGCTTATCACCCCAGAAGATAGCCCTGATCGTAGCACGAGCAGTCCCCACGACTACCGTTGTTGTTTGTCTTGAGAACAAAGAACTCTGGAGTCTGCACTGACTGTTATCCTCCTCTGGACATGGGTACCTGGAGAGGGTATTGACTGTAGCTACTATCGATCCCGATTCTTTTATGGTGGTTCACGAATCGAACCTCGCGCCTGGCGTCTTTTCGTTTACTAGATTCGTGATCACGTACATTGGGTCTACGTCTCGTACTGGCATGACTCTGTTTTTTGTGAACATGACCTTCATCATTTTGTGTTTGGCGTTCTTTGACGGCACTCTTACAAGAGGGCCGTGAAGGAGCTTCCAGCATCTGCCTGAGCGGCAAACCCGAAATTCCCGTCAAAGCATCGCCGTAGCATTCCACACAGTGTGCGAGCCGAGTTCTCGCTCGCCTGGCATTCCCTGACACTATTATCGGATTCAATAGAACTAACGAGCTTAGCCTGATATGCGCCACAGTGGCTGGTTGGAAGTGTGTTGTGGCTGCATAGTTCGTGGTTGAAGTACACGAGTCTTTCTACGCTCGCTTGATATCGAACTTGATATCCTTGATGCTGACCTCCTCGCTGGACTTCTCGTCGTAGTCGAACCACTCGCCTTCCGTAAGATCAATGCTGGTGAAATTGGTGCCGCTTTCGAGGCCCGAAGCCTTCCAGTCACCCTGATAGTCATCAGGAGGAGTACACACGGCGACGAATGCCGTGGAGAGAAGGGTAGTTTGGTAGTACTCACATCTGCCCTGAACTCCACAAACTCTAGCCCTCTACAATCTAGGGTGATGATGTTCTTCGGCTTGGGAGGGCTTTGCTGCGAGTATGACTGGGGGGAGTCTTGGATATTGGCCGTATGTTCTCTCTGCAGACAATATCACTCTTTAGCACTTGGGCAGTACACCAATTAGTCCTAAGACGGTGCTGCGGACCTTGCAGTTCTTGCACTTCCACACGAAGTTGGCTTCACCTCTGCTGCCAGATTGCTCGACCTTTTCCTGTGCGACTCCATGAGCTCGTGTTGCCGACTCGCATGGTACATAAGGTATGTATATATGTAGGTTTATAGAACATACAAAGCGGTTGAAGGAGACCCAATTGGGATGGATCTCGCGACACGATGTGCATTGCACCTTGAAAGTGTAGTAGAACGGATTGGCCTCGGTGTCATCTGGGACGAGATCCGTGACGCTGGCCGGACATGCATCAGCGAAGTAGTGCTATGGATGAGATAGAACTATGGACGAGCGTTGAGACCCAAGAGACATACCCGTCGAGCTCAGCAGATATGGTGAGAGCTAGCATATTGATGGAGATGTTGTTATATTGATTGAGTCACCATCGATGTTGTGGCGTCAAAATGTCATACAACTAGAACTATTCCTTGGCGAGAAAGCAGTAAGGTATCTACGTTTAGTCCTCACACTACAACAGACCATCGTTCTTCACTTCACGCCCTTGTCAACGCATTTGACTTCACTTACTCTCGCGCTCCTCCATTGACGACTCTTGGAGGCAACTATACCGTCATGCTCGAGATACACGCCGCTCCACCTCGACTGACGACGCGACTCAAACGCGTTGCACACAATAGCTGGGGCTGAAGATGCCTCGAAAGCTGCCCTGGCTGGCCGAAACCGCTGTGAAGAAGGACACGACACGAGCGGCGCCTAGACCCACGCCCAAACCGACACATCGATCGCTATCACCAGGAGCCCTCGTGGGCTCAGACCTCGAGGACTTGGATCACGATGGCCCAGCACGATCATCACGACCCGAGAAGATGGAGAAGGAGAAGGAGAAGTTGTATCGCCCACCGTCCTCGTCCCCTCCTCCAATACCCAAGGAGCCTCCACCAGATGTCAAGATGGTACCGGGCTATGAAGCAGACGATATCTGGCTGATGGTGGAGGACGAGTTCTACTCTACTGCGCAACTCTGGACACAGCATCTCCATCAGCAGGAGTATGCGCGGCTTAAAAAGCTGCACAAGTCGCGTGGGCAGGATACCCTGAATGCTTTAGCACGAGGCACCGATGGCAGAACTGCACAAAGTAGAGAGGAGCAACTGAGGACACAAGCCGCGGAAATGGCGAAGAAGAGGAAGCGGGCAACAGGTGCAGAAAGTGGCAGCGAGGGAGAGGAGGATGAGGACGACTACATGTTCGACCCGCAGCTGGCAGGACTCATGACTGGCTCGTCGCAGATGGATAATGCGCAGCGGCGACCAAAACTTGCAATGGAGAGGGCCAGAAAAGCTTTGGCTGAGGATGGAAGCGAGAGCTCTGAGCCACTGCTAGAGCAAGATCTGTCTGATGTTGTAGAGGAGCAGGAGGAAGACGAAGAGACCGAGGCCGACAGCGACGATCTGGACGCCCCACGGCCCAAAGCGCCAACCAAGGCCCAAATGAAAATGCTGCGGCCATTTGCGTCAAGCAGCAGTAGTCCTTTACTTGATGCCAAACCGCCCCCGCCCGGGAGCTTTCAACAGGTCGCCCAAACATCCAACGAGAAGCGCAGGTACATCAAGGCAGAGTCTCCACCATCTTCACCACCCCCGAGACTGCCTTCGCCTATCGTAAGTCGATCTGTACCTCCAGCCCGCGAGCGTATCGTGGCAACAAAGCAGCCGCCACTCTCAGCAGTAACGAAGGACTCGCGTGACAGCGGAAGACCGGCAGCATCAACGAAAGATGGTGGCAACCCTCGAGCTTTGTCGTTCCTTGCGAAGCGCAGGGCACAAAAGGAGAAAGAGGCAGCCGAAGCAAAACAAAGAGCCATTGAAGATGTTATACCAACATTTCTCATCTGAAGATGGAGAAGCAACTGCTATTGATCCACATTTTGAATACAATCATATCATACACATAGAACCTGAACCCAATATTTTCTCTACCACTACCACTTCTCCAACATGGGCCTAATATCAATCTCATTAGTAAATCCCCTCTTACTCTGCACATGCAAACCCCAATACGCCTCGGCAATATCTTCGGCAGCAATCTTCGCCTCAGCCGGCTGATCCTTCAACCACTCCTTCGTCCGCGGAATATCAATCACCCCATCAATAATCGCATGAGCGACATGAACTCCCTTTGGAGCGAATTCCTTCGCCAAAGAAGTCGAAAGCGCTCGCATGGCGAATTTGGGACATGCGAAGCCTGACATGAGAGCATTGGCTTTGATGGAAGCGGTGGCGCCTGTGAAGATCAGAGTGGGAGGGTAGTTTCCTGACTTGAGGTTGGAGGCTGTATCCGCGGATGGAGAGGTTTGGTTGTGGGAGAGGAGGAGGGGGAGGACTTGTTGGGAGAAGATGATGGCTCCTTTGCTGTGTTGGACATGGATGTTAGTATATATATACATATGAGTTAAGTTATTCGAGGAGGGGGAACGGAAGTAGGAGAGTGCAGTAGTAGAATGCAAAAGACACGAAAGGCAAGAAAAGAAAAGAAAAAGAACAACACTTACACACTAACATCCCACCCATCCATAAAATCCTGTACCGCCAATTCCAAAAACGGCTTCCTCACAAACCTCCCACTAGCATTATACACCGCCGCAGCAACCGGCGTATCCTTTCCAAACTCAGCAGAAATCTTCTGAAAGGCCTCAGAGACACTTTCGGCAGAAGACAAATCTGTGGAAATCCCCAGGGCTTTTCCGCCTGCAGAGTTGATTTCATCCACGTAGGGTTGGTAGTTGGTCGGATTGCGCGCGAGGAGGACGACGGGGTACGACTGTGCGAACCGGCGAGATACTGCTGCGCCTGTGCCTGGGCCGACGCCCGCGATGATGGCGATTGCTTTGGTGGCGGAGGACATTTTGGGTAATGTTTTGTTTTTGCTGGTATTCTTGGTTGTAGGGTTGTGGCGTTGGTCTTTGGGGAAGTTCTCTTGGTGGGGATGATCGAGTGAGCTTGTTCTTGTGGGCGATTCTACAGGTAGGTTGAAGGATAGAAGAAACAAGCTGGAATGGCTTCTGTAAGACGAGTTGATATATGTTTGGTATGACGGGCAATGCAATGGAAATCACGTCTTCGAAGGCGCGATGTTGATTACAATGTATATAAGATTACATGTAGGTACCTTACCTAGGTAAAAGGTGAGGTGCATGTACGTCTGTCCGATGAACGCATAGGAAACGAATTAGTCAGCATGGCAAATCGGGGTCCTTGTCGGGATCTCTGCCGACAAGAAGTGCTCCTAACCGTCTTGGCCTATCCATCGATCCCGCTGACAATTGTATAATCTGAATGTGCCTAGCTTGGCCACCATAGGATCTCGTGACAACAGTCGTATGGCGCCAGCTAGATCGATATCGTGGTAGAGGATGTTCAATTCGCGAAGTGAATCTGGCAGGAGAGTCGCAAGAACTGGTTGTTGAACGTTGCCCCCCTCGCCATGGAAGCTATTGCCAGGGTCGAAGCCCGCACTGCCAAAAAGGGCCATGTCGGAAACTGTCAAGGCCTTCAATGTACGTACTCCGCATAGAGGCCCAAGAGGAGAGAAGGCCTGCTCGGTGATCTCTGATGGTTCCAAGCCTATGGATTCTCCTCGCGCAATGGCTAGTGCTAGATTCTTGGTGTGAATAATGTGCAATGTTTCCAGGTTTGCAAGGCTTCGCAAGGCATCACCTAGTTCTTCCCAATCGTTTCTCCAGTAATTTTCTCTTCGGGTGCGCCATCGAATTGTCAGTGATTTGAGTCTTGTGCAATCAAACAATAGATTCGTAAGCTCCGTCATTTCCTTACACCACGGTTCAATTGCCAGAGATTTTAATTGCATCGCGTCAGGTTCCTCACACCGACTTTCCGAGCAGCTCTCAAAGCCATAGACGACGAGACTGCGGAGTGAAGGCGTCCGCAGAAATGGCAAGATGTCGTCCAGCGCGACACTAGCTCTATCGAGGGCACTGACGGCATTATAGAACTCGATATTCTTGACGTTGCACATGCCCGGACGTTCGCAGCGACCATAAAAGGCCCTATAAATCAGTGCTACCTCAGAGTAGCGCCAGTCGATGTGAAGCTTGAAGGTTCCGACCAACTGCTTACTACTTGTTCCGAGCCGCCGGCACAGCACAATCAACAGAGCAATCCAGACAGAGAATCTCGGCACGCGCGAGGCAAGCTCAGCTAGGATGAACTCATAGCAATATGTTTCTAAGCCACTCTGGCTCAGTTCCGCTCTGCAACGTTCCATATCGAGAAGGACCCGTGGTGTTGCAGGCACAGATCCCATATACAGTTCCAATGTTTCGACATATGAGACCAATGTAGGATTGTCAACTATCGTCCTACAGAGCTGTTGCAGACGTAATAAATTGTAGTCGCTGTCGTTGAGTCCGGGAGGATATCCGGGAACACCAATAGTTTGATAGAAGCGAGGAGTTGCTAGTCGATATCCGTTCTTGTTCGCGCGACACAGACTTCCCAGAGTGGACTTGTCCCGCACGGAATCTAGCCAGGACACGACGTTGACGTGAATCTCGTCTGGTAATCGATCGGTGAGGAACATTTCCTGATAGTGTACCTTTGGATGGAGGATGATGTTCTTGTAGACATTTGCGGGACAGTCAGAATGGAGACTCCGCTTCTTGAGGCTGAAGCACATATAGGGGCGAGAGAGTTAGATCTTAGCGTCGGATCAGGTGAATCTTTCAGCCGAGACGTTCCTACTTCCAAGCCAGCTAGCTAGGTACATGTAGGTACTGTGTCTACAGTATCTGAACACACTCTCTACACACACAACGCCATGGCCTCATCCATCGACGACCTCTTCCGAAGACCCAATCTCCCTCTCGCCACGAACAAGCGCAAATATGAGGCTTCTGACGCGCAGGAAGTCTACAAATCCACCAAACTTACCAAATCTTCTTCACCAAATGGCCACACGAATGGCGCGTCCGTGGAAGACGAAGAAGATGATGGAAACGATGACATGGAAGCTGGGCCTGAGCTGCCTCCTGACGAGGATGAAGGCGACGACGAGGATGGCAATTTCTTTGGCTCGGGCATGACGCAAAGCGCAGCAGAAGCATTGGACTATATCGATCAGGCGGATGGGGTGGAGGAAGCTTTGCAAGAAGAGAAGATTGATTCAGCATGGTTGAGGCGACTGACTAACTCTTTCGAAAAGAAAGTCACGCGAAATGCGGAGTTGAGGGCGAAATACGAAGGCGACCCGGCAAAGTTCATCGAGAGTGAAGCGGATCTAGACGCCGAGATCAAGAGTTGGAGTCTGCTAGGTGAACATCCGGAGCTCTATGTAGAGTTTGCTGCTGAGGGAGGAGCTGCGGCAAGCTTGGTTGGGCTATTAGCGCATGAGAATACAGATATCGCGATTGGAGCTATTCAGATATTGGCCGAGCTACTGGACGAAGACGTGCAAGCCGAGCAGGAACAATGGGATGCGCTTGTTGCTGCGCTATTGGATGCGGATCTGCTGGAACTGCTCATGAGCAACCTGGGAAGACTGGACGAGGAGAATGAGAGTGATCGGAGCGGTTTATACCACAGTCTGGAAGTGCTGGAAAGCTTGGCTGGACAGCAGGCGGTGGCAGAGAAGATCGGGCAGGAGAAAGTGCTGATGTGGCTGTGCAATCGCATCAAGGTCACTGAGAAGCCAGTGGGACAGAACAAGCAGTATGCAGCGGAAGTGCTCCAGGTCTTACTGCAGTCCTCTCCTCTGCTTCGGAGGCGCTTGATTGTGGAAATTGATGGCGTTGATCTTTTCCTTCAGCTTCTCGCGGCTTACCGGAAACGCGACCCAGCCAAGGATACTCCGGAGGAAGAATACGTCGAGAATCTCTTCGATGCTCTCACGTGCGCTGTAGACGAAGTGGAAGGGAAAACAAAGTTCGTAGAAGCCGAAGGAGTAGAGCTTTGCCTTATTATGCTGAAAGAAGGAACCAAGAACATCGTCCAGCGTGCTCTACGAGTCTTGGACCATGCCACGAATGGTCAAGGAATCGCGCCCGCCTTGGTGTGCGATAAGATCGTGGAAGCTGCAGGTCTCAAACCCCTCTTCAGTGCGTACATGAAGGGCAAAGACTCAGCCAATATCGAACACATGCTTGGTATCTTCTCAGCCTTACTGCGACTTCTACCTGGTGATTCCGCAGCACGGATTCGTGTACTAGCAAAGTTCACAGAGAAGGACAATGAAAAGGCGGTGAGGCTGATCAAGCTGCGCAAAGACTACGCTTCACGTGTTTCCAAGGTCGACAAAGAGATCGCGCAAGAACAGAGGAGCTTGACGAATGAGGAAATGGAAGAGCGAGTGGATGACTGGTTCTCACGCAGACTTGACGGAGGCCTGTTTTGTGTACAAATGTGCGATGTGATATTAGCTTGGCTCGCTGCGGAGGACAACCAAATCAAGGAGCTCATGTTGCAAGAATTTCATGGTGGATTTGGCATGATCAAGGCATCTCTCGATGAGCAGATAAGGGGCCTGGAAGGTGGGACTGAGGAGGAACAGGATACGAGAGAGATGCTTGAGACCTTGATTGGTTTTCTGGATGGGCAAGTCAGCAGTGTATAGATATTATATACTATTAGTCCCGGACTAGAGCACGAGGTGATTGACTGTGCGTGCATGTGAAAGTGGAAGCGAACATGAAGTGAAGCGAAGCGAAGTGAGAACAGTAATCCTCCCACTTCGGCACGTGCTGGCGGGGCACTCACTCCCAATTCTCACACGATCGCGTCATCACAAAGGTGGCGACCTTATGATGGAATGGGTAATCAGAACATTGGCTGAATAATACATGTACCCTCACTGCCGTACTTCGTGACTTCTATAACCTGATCACCGAGACACCGACCATTTTTCAACAGCTGTAACACATCACAGTACACCCCCCCCCGATACCATTTTCTGCAAAGGTACGTGCACCGGCTAGTTCTACTTCTATCACTCGGGAGTCGGCCTCCGCTCGGCTGCTCATAATCTGCTTGCAAATCCGGCTCCCTGCTTATCGTCTTTTACAACCGTCAACCACTTCGCTACCACTAAACACCACTACCACTCCCACTCCCACTCCCACTCCCACTCCCGCGACTACATATACCCGACCTCCCGTCTCCCCCTCTCGCGACCGACCCTCCGTTGATGTCTTCAGCTTTGCGCCGA
Organism: Mycosphaerella sp. Ston1; assembly: GCA_000504405.2. NCBI lineage: Eukaryota > Fungi > Ascomycota > Dothideomycetes > Mycosphaerellales > Mycosphaerellaceae > Mycosphaerella > Mycosphaerella sp. Ston1. Next base: position 15,996 of record AWYF02000418.1, on the reverse strand, counting down.
ACTCTACTCACCACGCGATTTCCAGCTCCCAACACCGTCCGAACCACATACCAGCCCCTCTTCAACCACTTCCGCTCCTTCTCCGTCACATCCTCCACCATGGGTCACGGCGTGCACAACCTCCAGACCACCGAGGAGTACAAGAAGGCCATGGACGAGAAGAACGTCCTGCAGGTCATCGACTGCTACGCGACCTGGTGCGGTCCTTGCAAGGTGATTGCGCCACAAGTCAGCAAGTGAGTTATCCACCCGCCCGTCCGCACCCACACACGGGGGTACATGCTGACGCCGCCACTTTACACAGATTCGCCGACGAATTCCCCGCTGCCAAATTCTACAAAATCGACGTCGACGAGCTCCCCGAGGTCGCGCAGGAATTGTCTGTTCGCGCCATGCCTACTTTCCTACTTTTCAAGAATGGCGATAAGGTCGGTGAGGTTGTGGGAGCCAACCCACCTGCTCTCAAGGCTGCTATTGAGAAGGCTTTGTAGTAGTAGTAGAAGAAGAAGAAGAAGAAGAAGACATGATGTGATGTGTAGAATGGGAGGGAAGAATTTGCTTGATATGCGTGTGCGTATGGATTGAACTGGGCTTAGAAGGGTGGAGATTTGTGGTGGCAGGGGAACTCGTGAGAGATTCCGTACTACAATTACAACTACTTCTCCAACTCCACTCTGGCCATGCTCTTGAATGAATGGGTGGGTGAGTGAGATGTCGGTATGGATAAAGATCATGCCTTTTCGCTCCGGACTTGTAAAGTCGCGGAGACATAAATGAGAATCCGAAATGGAATTAAACATGGAACTTCTTTCCCCAGCCCAAGGAGAAATCTCCTCTCTGACCTGGTATTCTCGTCATTTTCATCACTGTTTTTATACCCCAATGCCAACTAAGAATTATCATGAAAATGAGCAATGAAAAAATGGAAATGGACATAGCATTGACTAATAGTCTAATATTAACGCATTTGTTATATTGTAGACTATACATGTAGGTTATCAGTAATGATGGGAAAAGAGAAGATTAAAAAGGAAAGAAGCTGGAGCTCAAGTCGACTTTGTGTTGTGAGGTTATTGTTTTTGGTGTTTCTGAGAGTAATAGTAGTGCCCGGTCATGCTCGCCCAAAGGTACTGATGAACATCCCATGGTCTTGTTCCAAGGACCTGTTCTGACCTGACATAGTCCTATTGCTCTCTTCTCTTATCTCCTCTGTCTTTCTCTCTCTTCTCTTCTCTCTCTGTCTCTGTCTCTCTTCCCCTCCCTCCCTCCTTTTCTCTTTCTCTCTTCCCCGCGCGCGCAGTCTGTTAGTACTTCAAAGCATGTAAACATCGCACATAACTCCCACTCCCATTCCTCCCATACAAAGCAGTGGTATCTTGAATGAAAACAAGTAGATCCCGGATTCTTGATAGCTAGGCCCAATTTGGGCTGGAGTTACCAAGGGAAAGCAGCTATAATGCTGGGTATAAGTGCACTGTGGATTCGTTAGCGATTCCGTCAAAGTTGTCTCGACGTGAGTGATATCCGAACATACCCAACCGCCAAAGTGGCCGCGATTCCAGTCAGCGCTCTCCTCCTGATCTTCTCTTTGCGCAGCTCCACTTCCACTGGTCTCGGTCTGCCAGCTGCTCGCGACGCTGCTTCAGCCTCGATCTCATCTTCCTCGTCGACCACCTCTTGGAGTTTCCTTTTGCCTTTCTCGCGCGAAATCGCGCCATCAATTTTTCTTGCCTCCGCAACCATCTGTCTCGCCTTTTCGAGCATGTCGTCTGTATTATCCGGAATCTTAAGATCCGGGTGGGTGGAAGGCATTTCTACCTTGAGCTTCACATCTTCCTCGCCATTGACGCCAGTGGTCGTCTCGACTTCGAGTCGCACGGTGTCCTTTGGCGGTGCGGACGTTCCGTTTACGGTCTCCACTGGGGCTGCGACCACGGGTTCTTCGGGCTCAGCAGTCGTACCGCGAGTCCGTCGTGGTCTTCTAGGAGTGGCGATCTTACGTGGAGTCGCTTTGGCCTTGGATGGTGACTCCGATCTCATGCTGCGCGCACCTCGTGTCGTGCGCCGGCCTCCACCGGGCGTCTTTGCGCCATTCGCGATTTCGCTCATGTGGAAAGGTGGTGGTGACTTGATGGTCTTTTTAGGGTCGCTGGTTCCGTGGATGATGGGTTCCGGGTCGAGAAGCGCGTTGATCCAAAGTCTGATGCCGTATTCGTCGGCAAGGTCGAGCGCTGTGAAGTGAAGATGAGCATCTAGCTGCGCCCGCGTTGTCTGGTCAAAGAAATGGGGTTCACGTCACACACCTTTCTTGGGGTCGATCCACACGTTCCCGGCGACCTCCTCGCTAGAAGCCTCTTCCAAGCTCTTAATATACTCCTTCTCCAGCGCCTCTTCTTCTTGTTGCGCCCAGGGGAAGGCGGCCTTGTACATGCCAGTTGCGCTGATGAAGCCGTCACTTGAGCGTCGCTATTGTCCTTATTTTAGCGTACAGCTCCACATTTGTCAATGCGCCATCGCGCGCAGTCCACGTACCATCAAAAAGTAGGCCTCTGGGAACTTTCGGTTCGTGCCTCGCAAGAAGATGCCGCTGCCCGTCAGGTCTTTTGGTAAGGGTACGCGCAGATGCGCATAGTCGAGGACACCCAAGTTTTCGAGCTTGGTCGCGTTGGAGGTACCAATCTGGCCCGGCTTCACTTTGAGCTCCGTCTGTCCCAAGCACCGACGCTCCACGAGGATCTCATCTGCAATGCGCCCACGGTTAGTTTGTCTGTCCACGCGCTACTCTGCTCGCGACAGCACGGTGATGATGATCGGGCGGGCGACGTACGCGGTGGAGAGCGCTCCTCTACCAGCATCGTGTTCTGTTGCTCGGGTAGCGCATGCTGGCGTTCAATTGATGGGGCCATCGTGTCCGACGCGTTCGATTGTCTCACACGGTCGATGTGGTTGTTTTGCGCGCGCAAGTGTCGCGACTCGGGGCGAGATGGAACTGTCGGCTCTCTGAACACGTGGAACACGCGACCGGGGGGGGGGTGTCTATGCTCAACGTCGACGCGCAACGACCAATGCAATCAATGGAGTAGTCGTACAATAAGGCAATGGGGCGATTAAGAGTACCGGTACATGTACGTACGGTGGTAAGAATGGAAGACCAAGAAGCGGAGGGGGGACCATGCAGATGGAGAAAGGAAGAAGTCGTCACGGAACATGAACTTCTGGGGACGCCCGCCTCTGCCGTAGACCTTCTGCACCTATAAGGTAGTGCTAAGCTTGTCGATGATGGACCGACCGGCGACCGCGAATCACGAGAAAATCACGAGGCTGGGCTTCTCAGGAAATTGCAGCTGGAGACTCCGGCATTTGGATTCTGCTTGTGCTCTCAATTCATTACACTATTGGAATCATTTGATCATTGCTTTGAGCGACCCCCAATGCAGATGGCTGGCCAGCATTAGGTTCTTCCCTACTGTGTATATACAGAGTAGTAAGGTATAGAACTACGGAGAGACAGCGAGAGTCGAGTTTGTCGGACTGTCCCGGGCGTAGCTGGCTCCATCCCTGCTCCCACGGTTCACCTACAGTACATGTAGGATGTACCTATCTATTGATAAGACACTACGATCTTACTGTGGGTGGTGGGCAACGCTGAAGCCCGCAGTGCGCAAGTAATGGTCGCAATGCGAATAGGTAGTGATGACAGTAGGGACACCAAAGAGAGCACTTCTCAGGCGCCTCAGTCAGACACACTATGTGACCGCTGCTCTCGTGGCATCCCGTAGAAAAGTGCTCGGTGCTGCACGATATGTACGGAAGTGGAAATGCTGTATCTCGATTGTCATCCGCAGGGAAGTCCAGGGCGCTGCACAAGGACAAATGAAGGGGTTTGTTTCATACCTCATGAATGTTGCTGACTGAAGCTTCTTGGCCCCACTTTGGACTGCATCTGTGTTATTCACCGCAACAAACGGAGCACCTCGCCCCCGACAACCTAAGGTAGTTCTACAACCACAGCGCACAGTTCCTCGTCTCGCGCGCCACATCCTGGACAGCGCCATCGCATCCCAATACTGCCTCACCGCGGACCGCCACCATGTCGGCGCCCAACAAGGACGACCTGGAGCCTGAGGTCACCGAGGGGTTCAAGGTGGGCGAGAAGAAGACGATTGACGAATACCAGCAGCTAGGTGAGTTCGACCTTGTCTCGTTGTCCGCACTTCCAGACCGGAACCGATAGGTATACGGCCACGCGTAGCGAGGTGTCAAGAATCCATGGGAGATCATTTGTTTCTCTCTCTCTCTCTCTCTCTCTTGATAGAAATTGGACGCCTCATCGCGACAATGCCCAATGCTGCTTGCTACCTATCCTTCTGCATGCCCACCTGCTCCAACTCATAGCCTTTCTACACCCTCACGAACATAGCTGACCCACCAACGCAGACCAAGGTGACGAATCCCTCCGCAAATACAAAGAATCTCTCGGACTCGGCGGTGGCACCCGCATTGGTGACCCCAACGACCCACGGCAAGTCATCATCAAATCCCTAGGGCTCGAAGTCGAAGGTCGTCCGGACATCATCATCAACCTCGAAAAGGAAGGCGCACTCGCAGATCTCAAGAATCACCCCTTCACCATCAAGGAAGGAGCGACTTTCCGCATGAAGGCCATTTTCACTGTTCATCATCAGATTCTGAGTGGATTGAAATATGTGCAGGTGGTTTCGAGGGGGCCTTTGAAGAATAAGATGCAGGAGATGATTGTAAGTGTCTCCTTCTTCATATCTTCGTGACTACCTACATACTCGTAGCGCGAGTGAAAGTTATCTCATCTCCTCAAAGAGCCGTGAAACTAACATGTCCGTTCCCTCCTCTCTTTCTCACAGGGCTCCTACTCCCCCAACACAACCGATAAGCCAACCTACGAAAAGAAGTTCGAACCCGACACCGCACCCACAGGAATGTTGGGACGAGGCAAATACAGCGCCGTGAGCAAATTCGTCGATGACGATAAAGTGACTCATCTGGAATTTGCTTGGACTTTCGAAATCAAGAAGGATTGGTAGGACACCTTAGTGGTGGTACCTGTTAGGTATATAGTAGTAGCCAGCTACTAGCCAGCCATCCATTCACCTCTCTCTCTCTCTCTCTCGGTCTTTCTTGTGCTTGATCTTCGTCGTATATCTGCGTAAAATCGAAACTTTGATACGTGGGGGGTATCTCCAAGTCAATGGCCTGACTCTCCAGAAACAACGCCCGCTCGAACGCTTCTCATTGCATAATCATCTCAGCAAAACAGCATATCTGCGAGACCGACGTCCCGCACTTTTCTTCCGTGCTTGATTTGTCCCTCTCCTTGCACAATTCTCGTAAGAGTTCCTAATCATCCACATCTCCTCCTCTACGATACTTCAGTCCATGAATCTCACTGCCGAATACAGTCAGCACAGTTTTGTCAAGAACCAGAAACGGTATTGTCCGAGCGCTCCACATACTCAAACCTCTTCAACAGTGTCCCTTCTCCGCCCTTCTCCAGATCCACCATGTAGACATAGAAATCTCCTTCGCTAGTTGCCACCATGACATGTGGAACATTGTTCGCCATGGCCACCACACATCTCACAGGTTGTCCATTTGCTCCTCTGGGTACTCTCACCCAAGCGAAATCTCTTTGAGGTTCCCACATTTCTGTCACAGATGAGGGAAGGTAGCCAGCAGCGCGTGAGACAATGGTCGTGCCGACGTTTTGCGAGGTACGGCGGACCAGAGACATGAAACCTGCTTGACGGGGCTGGGGAGCTGATGCGAGGGCGCTCGGGTCGCCGTCGAGGTTCTGTTGCGAGGATTCGATCTCGGAGTGGATGGGCGATTCGCTCCGTTGGCGGGATGACGAGAAGGAGTTGTGTCGAGGGGATGAGGGCGGTGAGACTGGACGCGGCGTACTGCCGTTGTTGGGGTTGGAGCCTGGCGGGGCGAGCTTGAAGATGTGGACCGTTTCCGTCGCGGACGAGACGCAGAGAAGGGTAGAGGTAGCGTTGAAAGACATGCAGAATATGCGGGCGGGCATGCTGCCGCGGCGGAACTGATAGAGCTTCCTGCCAGAGGGTATGGAAAAGACGCGGATCACAGTGCCCTTTTCTGACGCGGTGGCCATGAGTGTGCCGTCGTTGTTGAGAGCAATGTACGAGAGTGGCGCCTGGTGGGCTTGTATCACAGTCACCTCTTCCTCGCGGCCCAGATCATAGAGCAGCACATCGCCACTGATGGACTCCCTCGCTGCGGCTGAGCTGGGCACATGCGCGGGCTGAGTATTCGTGTTCTGCGCCGTCCTCTGGTAGTGCGGGATGGCGAGGTAGTTGTTCTCGGAACTGGGTGATATGGCGCAGATGCCGGCTGGATTGAGGGGTGTGGGCTGTTGGAGCAGCATTCTCATGTTGCTGATGTCGTAGATGAAGGCAATTTCCTCCAGCAGCACCACCAGGCGCTTCCGGTTCATCTTGACGGCGACGACCATGCCGTGAAAAGTGAGCTCGCATATGGTCGAGTGTCTCTGCGGCCGCTGCTCAGTCTCAATAAGACGCGTCCCTCCATCCTGCGCTCCATCCTGGGGCGCACGCACCTTGGTATTAACAATGCGGAGGTGTCGCGGCGTGAGGGTCATTGCAACGAGGGAGGTCGAGAAGAGCTGCTCCACGAGGGAGATGTCTTCTTCGTACGAGTGGTTGGTGAGTTCGAAGGGATCTGTGGTATAGACGCGCAGCCCGCGCGTGGTTGCTGTGCTCGACCCTCAGTTCTCCTCCTGTAGCACCCGGACACACACTTGGATCTCTTACCAACGGCCAGCAGGCTGTGATCCTGGTTGAAGGTGACATAGTTCAGTCCCGACATGGCGACGGCGAGTATGATGCTGGCAGTGGTGATGGTGTGCGACAGCTCCTGGCGTTCTTCCGTCTCATCGGGGGTGAACTGAAATGAGATGTAGGGTGGTGTGTCTGGGTGTGTGGGTGTGTGGGTGTGTGTTGTTGATGTTCAAGTTTGTGGTTGTTGTCGTCGAGTCCCAGGCTGCATGTGTCCCGGTCCCGGTCAGGTTCTTGAGCTGTCATCATGCGCGCGAGCGTCACTTCTCCACTGCGCGTGTACCCGTGCAATCCCTGCTCACGGATAACGATAAGGCAGAGAACTAAAAATACAAGCGCAACACCCGTGCGACGGCGTGATCCTTGTGGTAATTTCGCTGGAAGAGGATTCGATCTGTTGATGGAAGAGAATGGAGAGCCGAAGCACACCTGGAGCCGCTTCAGGAAGTCCAGTCTGCGCATCATCAACAATAAGACACTTGACCTGACTTGCCGCATGTACATGCGCATGGCTGTTCTCGCTGTCGTCGTCGTTGTTGTTGTTGCTCACACTCCACCCTGTCCTGGCCCTTCCGCAGACGGGATCATACTTCACTTGTCGGTTGTCGGCAGCGAGGTGGATGGACTGCTAGGACCGGAGGAAGGGACCCCTGCTATATCGGTCTCCGCACAGGAGCCATGAACGACACACTCCCGCCAGCAGGCTCTGGTGCTGAAACAAGGACCGCTCAGAATTCGTCGCTCGTTCCAGATTCTCCCGTCCATGACGACCGCGACACTTCACCACCTCTCTTGCACTTTGATCATGGCCACCGATCGCATGGCAACATCCTCGCTACCGAAAAGAGCTTCAGCTTGCCTACCACGACCTCCAAGCTGAGACGCAGCAGCAGCGTTCCCATGGCTAAGCAGGCGTTGGGGAGAGATCCCCAGAAGCAGCACCGCGATGAACTCATCATGGACACGAACAAGTCGTCCATCGTGTCCAAACGATCTGTCGAGAAGCTGTATTACGAAGGCGAGCCCGAGTACTTCCGCTACTTCGTCAGCAAGTTCAAGCGCCGATCTCCTCTGATCAATCGTGGCTACTGGTTGCGCATGAAGGCCATCGAGCATGGCGTTTCGCGATTCTTGGCAGAGCGAACAGCGAAGCGAAAGGTTGTGGTCAATCTGGGCTGCGGATAGTATGTATCTTCACTCTCCTGCGCGCATATATTCCACAGGCTACAGTTGACAGACGCCACAGTGATCCATTGCCATGGCTTTTCCTAGGCAAGCAACCACTTCTGTGCCAAGACGCCACCTTTGTGGATGTCGACTATCCTGTCTTGATGCAGAACAAGATTGGCATCATCCAAAAGACGGAACCGCTGAAGGCACTGCTGCCCAAATTCACCACCACTGGCAAAGATAGGGGTCTACTGGCCTCGAGCACCCCGTACGTTGCTATTGGATGCGATCTGATCAATCTCGACCCCTTGCAAGACATATTACAAGACCATTTGCAAATCGGCAATGGAGACGTTGCAGTACTATTCACCTCCGAGGTCTCAACCGCATACATGACAGTCGACGGATCGCAAGCTGTTTTCCAGTGGGCAGCGACGTTCCACGACGTACGGTTCTGCTTACTTGAGCAACATTTACCCGATGGCCCGGATCACCCATTCGCAGCGACAATGCTCGCCCATTTTGACAAGTTACGGACGCCTTTGCGCGCCATAGGAACTATGGACATGATGAAGGCACGTTTCCGGGCAGCCGGATTTCCCGAAAACGGCACAGAGATCCGATCGCTGTGGGAGCTTTGGTCTGATCCAGCTTTCCTAACCGCTGAGGAGCGAAGGAAGCTTGATCGAGTAGAACCATTCGACGAATGGGAGGAATTTGCGCTCTTTGGCTCTCACTACTTTTTGCTGTTTGCAGAAAAGGAGCCTAACAAGGACTACAGCATCAGGCCATATAGAGCTTCACGGGCGTCGTTATTCGCGGGCTCAGTGCAGGGCTCTTTTGCGTCCAGCCCAACTGCGGGCACTAGTCCCGCAACACCACAATACCATTTCGGACCAGGAGATGTACTGCACACTCACGAGTTACAAGAGCCCCACGACTTCCGGCGTTTCGCAGTCGCGACACCGCCCTTTCAAGTAGATGCTGCTGGAGACTCCGTGGGCCTTCATGGCGGACTCGGCACACAGGAACGACTTGAAACTTGCAATACTTACTCCCGGTTTGATGCGACGCAGTCAATTACAGGACCACCTCTGCGGACTGCGTTGATGTGCCACAACATGACCAGACTAGGCAGTACCTCCAATTGTGTCCTGACGGGGGGTCGAACATCGCCAGACAAGGCGAGCGCAGAATCGTGGCTACGACTGGACGGAAAGTGGAGGCGTGTACAGGACCTACCACGAGGACGCTATCGACATTGTGCCGTACCGCTTGTGTTACCTACAGACCCTCGCCCAGCTCACACTGTACTCATGTTCGGCGGCAAGACGAGTGAAGGCCAAGTCTTGGATGAATGGCTGATCTGGACCGGTGAGACTGGTTGGCAACAAGTCACAGTGCAAGCTGGAGAAAAGCCTCCTGCTCGATTTGGAGCTGTGATGATTACAGACAACAAAGGCGGCGTGTCTGGTGTGCTCATTGGAGGCATGACCTCCGCAGGGCGTGTGCTAAACGACTTTTGGCACTGGACACTAGAGCCTGACATGACGCTGACCTGCAAGAATGTGACTGCCAAGGCACTAGCATTCTTGAAAGCGGATGGTTGTATCCTCGGACGGTTTGGAGCACAGCTGGTGCGGTCGAATCGAGGAATTCTCATGATTGGTGGCATCACTGGCGGCCGCATGCTGACACGGCAAGATGAAATATTGAACATGAAGACACTTCGACCGCAACCAATACAAGGACCAAGACCACTTCTCGTTGGACATACAGTGCAGGATGTTGACGGCGGACTCATAGTACTCGGAGGAGGAGCCACATGTTTCTCTTTTGGCACAACATGGAACCGCAGCTGCATACTTAACGAAGCTCAAACTGGCCAATTTGAGATGCAATGGCGGCTTCATTCGACCCTGGACGGAGGCAAGCCAACTGCGGAGCAGAACACAACATTCGTCGAATCACCAAGAGTCGTAACAAAATCAGCCATGAATGGCAATACATCAACCCCTGGAAAGATGCCCGAGCCCCTGCGAATCTCCCAAGTGGAGTCAATCCACGGAATCGACTTCTCGAAATACGTCGAAGCAGCTCGACCTGTTGTTCTGCGAAAATGTCGTCTCGGACCATGCTTAGCCACGTGGACAAACTACTACCTCAAAGACAACATCGGCGTCGATCGCAAGGTCTCTGTACACTCCGCGTCATCACAAGCCATGGACTTCCAGAACAAGAACTTCTCATACATTACTCAAAACTTTGGCACATTTGTGGACTCTGTCGAAAGAGGTGAACGCCTCTATCTCAGGTCTCTATCAACAGAAGCTCCTAGCAAAGCCCCTACCAAACTTTCGGATGACTTCCCGTCCATAGCGAAGGACTTCCTCCTCCCCGATGAGCTGGACGAATACGTCCAACAAAAGGCTCATAGCTCTCCCCTGCGGATCTCCGGACCAGTGAACATGTGGCTTCATTACGATGTGATGGCGAACATATATTGTCAAATCCGTGGGCGAAAACGGCTGATCTTATTCCCACCTAGTGATGTATCACACCTCGACTTCGCGCCCGGATCATCATCTTCATCACTTGATATCTTCTCTGTCGACGCCGCTTCGCAACACCCTGGCCTCAGTAGCACCCACCCCCAGGAGACCATCCTCGAGCCAGGAGACATATTGTTCATCCCTTCTATGTGGCCTCACACTACAGCCCCCGTCGCTTCACCTCCGGACAGGAACTATACGACCTCTGTGGCTGTGAATGTGTTCTTTCGAAACCTGGAAAATGAGCACGCGTATGCTGCGGGTCGTGATGTCTATGGTAATCGAGATCTGGCCGCCTATGAAAAGGGTCGCAAAGATTTGGAGAAGATTGTGAAAACCTTCGAGAGCCTGCCTGCTGATATTGCGAGGTTCTATCTGGATCGACTTGGACATGAATTGTTGCAGGAAGGGAAGAGGTTTCAACCTGATACGCTACCTGATACGCTACCTGATGAACGTGAAGGCAAGGGCAAAGGTATTGAGATAATACCTCATTCTTCTGGTCCACTTCGTCAGTCGGACAGTCCCGCGGTCGCTGTGCCCTCTTCATCCTCTCACAGCCAAACAGCGAGTCGTCGCAGCGAAGAAGTGGCCTCGTCTGATGTGAAGAGTGCTGCCGATCGGGCTGAGGGGAGTTCTGAGTCTGCTCCGCATTCAAACGGTTCGACACAGAGATCATATGTGCAAAGCCCCAATGCTAGTGGTTTCGCATCGCCGAGTGTGGCGGGGAGTGGTACGGGCAGTATTGCATGGAGCAAAGCGACGAGTGAGAGACTACACGATATTTATGCGGAACTGGGCCAGTAGGGAAGAGACCATTAAGCAGCGAGAGAGCGAGAGAGCAATAAATGGGGCGGGGTTCAGATGCATGTTAGGTGAGCATAGGACAGGAAGAGTATGGGATAGCAACGATATGGAAGGTTTAGTTTCTGGCAAATTGGGGACATTTCTCGGCTTCATCACACAGCAAGCATGGTGGCGTGCTTTAGACGTAGCGTATGATATTTATAGGTCCCAAGATTGTCACCAGCATAGACTTCTCCTTCTTTCACTTCAGTGGATACCTGTAGACTGATAGAGGCGACGCAACTGGTGAGTGTGAATGGAGAACCAATTGATATAGGCTGAGGTAAGCAGTGTCTTGGCGAATTGTCGAGCTTCATCCTCCAATCGTTGCAACGTCATTTCTTTCACAAGAAAACCACCTACACGTTCCACGCACCTGCTATTACGCCTACTTATCCTTGAGCGGACTTTTATATACCTCACTGCGAGATCATCCTGACCAGTTCTCCGCTCCACCACCACTGCCAACCTGCGACCATCCCGAATAGACTCAGCCGAGCTTCTGGACACAGCTAGCGGACGAGCTGTACCTTTCGTCACAGCCAGCTATACCACGCGAAACACGCCAGTCCTACACTCCCAATTCTCAGCACTGGCACAGGGACAACAACCAGCTCCTCTTCCACGCGACAATACCTTTCCCTTCCCTCGAGCAATGCCGGCAAGATAGCAGGAACCGGCGGAAATGGATGGCGAGTCCCAGGCGCAACGGGACGCGCGCCTGCGCTCGCTGTGGGAGCGGCTCGACACGAAGCAAAAGGGGACTCTCGATTATGAGGCCCTGAAACGGGGCCTTGGGGCAGTGAACCACCGTATGCTGCACCGAGCCGTGCGTAGAGGAGAACGCGCTAACCGGGACTCACAGCACTGAAAGATGCGGATGGACTCATCCAGGACATGCTGACTGCGTGTGACATCGATCGCGACGGCAATATCAGCTACGACGAGTTTTGCCGATTCTGCACCGCCACGGAGAAAGAGCTCTGGCAGCTCTTCCAGTCCATCGACCAGGACCGTAGTGGGCGGCTAGACAAGGGAGAGCTGTCGTCTGCTTTTGAGAGAGCCGGCGTGGCAGTATCAAGAGCGAGATTGGATCGATTCTTCAGCTACATTGACAAGGATCGTGACGGGACCATCGACTTTGGCGAATGGCGCGGTAGGCATAGCACAACATCACAGCACAGCACAAGAGCCCCCAGAACTCTGCAACCTGCACAGAGAATGGCTTGCTGACATGATTGTGCGCTCAGACTTCCTTCTCTTCATTCCAACCAACGCACCCGGCCTCTCTGCTGTCCTGTCATACTACCAAAACACGACGAAACTGAACTCAGAGGGAGATGTGCACCTCAGCGACGAGGCAGTACAAGGTCTAGGTACGATCATCACCTTCTTCAAGACTTCGCTCTTTGGCGCAGTCACACAGCTGGTAAAACCAGCACAATCGCATGCCGGACGCGTCAACACGTCACCCATCTCTATGTGGGAGGGCAGCGAATCGCGACCACAAATACAGATGTCTCCCGAAAGACACCAAGACGTAGTCGAAATCGATCCACACATCCCCGTCAAGCCAGCGCGGAGGAAAGAGCCATCGGTCAAGGAACAGCGATTGCAGGATGAGATTTCGAGGAAAAAAAAAGGTCCAGCGAAGCTAATGGATTTCGTGCCGGATGTAGGCTATTTCCTGGCCGGTGGTTTGGCTGGCGTCACTTCCCGAACCGCGACCGCGCCGCTCGATCGGTTGAAGGTGTACCTAATCGCGCAGACTGGGAGCACGCAAGAGACGGTGCAGGCTGTGAAGTCTGCAAAGCCTGTTTCTGCCGCACAGCATGGTATTAGAACGCTATGGACCGCATGCCAGGATCTGTGGGCTGCGGGTGGGGTGAGGAGTCTCTTCGCTGGTAAATACCTTCCACCCAAGTGGCGCGACTCCAGTGTCACTGACCCCATCTAGGGAACGGCCTCAACGTGATCAAAGTCATGCCAGAGTCCTCTGTCAAATTCGGCGCATACGAGGTAGGCTCTGTGCTGATCATGGCGTGCCTGTGACCTTGCTAAAAACGTTGACTAGGCATCCAAACGTGCCATTGCCAAACTCGAGGGTCACGACGACCCAAAGCGGATCAAAGGATCTTCCAGTTTTGTGGCAGGAGGAATTGCCGGCATGATCGCCCAAGCTACAGTATACCCTCTCGATACCCTCAAGTTCCAGATGCAATGCGAAATCGTTAAGGGCGGTGAGCACGGCACTCGACTGATTTGGCATACGGCAAAGAAGATGTGGGCACGGAACGGAGTGGTAGCATTCTATAAAGGCCTTCCTATGGGTCTGATAGGAATGTTTCCATATGCGGCCATCGATCTCGGCATCTTTGACACTCTGAAGAAACGAGCTATCAAAAGAACTCGAGCGAGGAACCAGAGCATCAAACACGACGAAGACGCTTTGCCCAATAATTTCAGTCTGGCGCTGATGGGAGGGTTCAGTGGAGCTTTTGGCGCCAGTATTGTCTACCCGCTGAATCTGCTGAGGACGAGGTTGCAGAGTCAAGGCACATTCAGCCACCCGAGAACCTATACTGGAATCATGGACGTTACAAGGCAAACGATCCAAGGAGAAGGCATGAGAGGGCTGTTCAAGGGACTTACGCCAAATCTTCTAAAGGTGGTGCCGGCTGTCAGTATCACATATGTGGTCTATGAAAACTCCAAGAAGTTTTTGCATCTGCAGTAGATACGGCATGGGCCAGTCCCGGGCGGCATGGAAGTGATACACAAGCGTTGCGCACCGGATCGATAGAGTTAGAGAGTTGCGACTGCACTACTACTAAGATACCCTTTCGTAGGATATGGAGAGAACTGAACATGACAGAGGGTGGCTCCTCTTGTCTGACAGCATACAGTGAAGACAGAAGGTAAAAGATACGCGACCAAGTAGCTGATCTGCGTCTAGACACCGCCAGATATCACGACGAGGTTCTGAAGAACGAGGCAAACTTGACATTGTTTGCTCATTCTCTGATATATACCAGCAGCGCCATCGACCTAGACGGAGACTCCTCATAACAGCACCACAACTCAATAACAGCACAGCATAATACTTCATTCATATATACAGCATTTTTCATCACAGCTTATATTCATCTTCGTCTTTCTGGGAACTCTTGGCGCTCTCATCAGCCGGGACGTAGGACCTCCCAGTTTTCACCAGGATGATACACCACTCGGCTACCTGTACGAAGTTGACCATCAATCTGTGGAATTTCCGGGTATGAATACGTACTGTAATGAGTGTATCAAGACTTGATTCACCGAGAATAGTCAGGTTACAGCAGGGTGCCGGAAGTGGTGACTTCGGGCGGTATATTTCATGACATACTGCTGGCCACATTTCTGGAGAATGATCTGGAAATCGTCCTTCGTATCAACCTGTCGGAATCCGGAATACAACTGGAATACAACTGGAATACAACTGTTACTGGAAGCTATCGCCTAGCGTCAACCTCAACGTCGACTATATGTGAAAAAGGAGCTCGCTTGTCTACATTCACAAGCGCGCAAGCAACTAGCTCGCCCTATAATTACGGCTTTTAATCGTACGACGACAAAAGCAATGTTGAGATCCGCACTCTTACTATAAGACGTAGTAGTACTAATATAGAGGGAATTATAACGGAAAGGCGCAAGGGAACTCCTATATTCTATTCAAGGACAGGAAGAAAGCAGAACCTCAACGCGCAGGCTCCACGATATCGTCCTCGCCTCGAGACTCGCGGCACTTACCCGCTCCGGGGTTTCACTATTACCTTCCAAACCAAGAAAGTCTCCAAGAAAGAGCCCGGCGTCGAAGAAGAAGTAAGGTTAAATAGAGACAGACAGACAGGGAGTTAGATACGCCGAGCCACATGTATACCTAGACTCTCGAAATTCTTCTTCGTAGAACCTGTTAGCCTCTGGCCTGTTTTGTCTAGGCTATACTAACTCGCACGCTTCTTCCTTCTATAGGATATAATATGACACAACACAGAACGACAGTATTACTCCACCGTACGATACTATAGCTGCCGCACTTATTAGGATAGCACGAGCAGCAGTATTGACGATCTAGTATAACTATCAAAGGCACCTTACTATAAAGAGTTTCTGGGGGCATTATCGGATCTCGACGGGCATGTTATCTGCTCTCACTGTTCAGGCACTACTTGCTCACAGTGCTCCACACATATCAGCAACCCCGAATTGAACAGTTATACCTGTACAGAACCTGTACAGAACCGGCAGACAGGCTCCGTCAACGCTTCGAGGGACAGACTAGGGGCCAGTATCCCAGTCGCTCTCTAGTATGCGGAACACAATTCTGCGGCGAGCGAGCAGCCGAGACGAGCTTCTACTGGGACTTCAGAAGCTTCAAGAATAATTACAAATAATACTTCGATAATAAAAGCTGCGATCTAGCTAAAAGGGCGACTCTTTCGAAAATAGAAGGTGCGGAAGTCGATAATAGGTAGTAGTAGTAAAGATAGTGCCGCCTTTAAGAACGCAGAAACAGGCGTCTATATAACATGCTATATAGA
>KZ104961.1:42361-96944 GCA_000504405.2 Mycosphaerella sp. Ston1 | reverse complement strand
GCGGTGTAGTAGTAATAGTAGTAATAGTAGGAGATAAAGTCTACCTAGCGTTACTCCCGTCGTAGCGCAGGCGTAACTAACCTATATACGTATCCCTGCCGTAGGACTACCGTTAAATAACGATAAGCTGCAAAGTGCGATAAGCTGCTATTATGTTCTAGCCGTAGATTACTAATAAGCAGATAATTACCTAGACATTATTTAATCGGCTAGAATTAATAAACCGTATTTTTTATTAGTAGCACAGATTACTTGAACTAGCGAACAGTTAGAAGATATTATAATTAGTATAGCAGTCGAGTTCAATCGTAACTCGTACGTTATATAAAAGCGCATAATATAACAACGGCTGCGCTACGGTATAGA
This sequence comes from Mycosphaerella sp. Ston1, assembly GCA_000504405.2. Classification (NCBI taxonomy): domain Eukaryota; kingdom Fungi; phylum Ascomycota; class Dothideomycetes; order Mycosphaerellales; family Mycosphaerellaceae; genus Mycosphaerella; species Mycosphaerella sp. Ston1. The sequence continues at coordinate 96,578 of KZ104961.1, read as the reverse complement.
TAATAAACCTATTAGATCTCTAGCTGCTTTATACTTACTACGGCTAGTACGACCAAGCTATTAATACGGAGCTTAGAACAAATACTAGCTAGCCTACCCTTATACAACCTCGAGACATTTCGCTAAGGTAGTTCTAAAGTGATGAATATATCACCTTAGTCAGTAAGCTGTATATGAACAACGCCGGATTATATGCATCCCATCCATCTCTAAAACACTGACGCTATCCACAACCGCCAAAGTCTCCAGAAGAACTCGCTGACGAATAACCAGCCCAGTGACGCTAACAGACAGCACCACAACGACGACAAGAAAACCAACTACCTTATACCTCCACCTTCGCAGCTCTCTCAACATCCTCAAACCGATCAATCCCCCTCCACTTCTCCGGCGCAGTATTCATCCCAATAACTCCCTTCTGGACCAATTCTCTAAAATCCGCAGCTCGCGATCCCTCCAACCGCTCCGCAGTAGCATGCTGTTCTCTAGCCCTCCATTCAGAACTCCAGCCAGGCCGAGCGATGAAGTAGCGATACAGCGCGGGCAAGAGCACCAAGTCCGCAACCGAATACTCCAACATGAGTTTCGACAAAGGACGCTCGTGGAAGGGATTGCTGCTACTCGCGTTCATGGCAGCTTTACCCTGTTCTTTAATCTGCAAAATGCGATTTCGCGCAGATTTGGGCATGTTGAGACGGCCGATACAAGCTGTCAAAGAAGTGAGTTTTGCCGCGGTTTTTTTCGTTTTGCACGTGGCGTTTTCGAGCAGTTGTAAGTCGACGATGCCGTCGAGTGTGAGGCCGTAATGTGCGAAAAGGGCATCGCTGTCGCTGCGGCAGTCGAAGATGGCTTTTTTGATGCTGGGGTCTTGGAGGATGCTGCTGAGACTTCTGCCGTGTTTGGGGCCGGGAGTGTGGAGGCTTGGACTTCCGATCTGGTCGATGTCGAGGATGAAAGCTGCATTTTGCTGCGGCAGATACATGTTGATGTGCGTCACGGAGCCATGCCGTCCGAGATTCTCGCCTTCGCAATCTATGTAGATGACGGGACTTGCATCTTCATCATCATCATCATCATCATCGCCAGACCGTGACAGCAAAGTCTCCTTGACAAGATCATCCGCCATGCCAGACACATCCTCAAGTCTGTCAACCACAACGACGTACGGCTCCGGAACTTCACAGACCGGCTCCTTATACCTTGCCACAGGTTCTTGATCAATTTTGAAGACTTTCCGGTCCAGAATATCGTTGGCCAGAAAGGCAATTTCTTCCAACTGTCCCAGGCTGTCAAAGTCGGGGTTTCCGACGTACTTGTGCATTTCGAGACGTACGGTCGCTAGGTTGCCAAGGATGGAGTTGAGCGCATTGCGAAATTTCAGATCTGACATGGTTGCTTTTCTCTTCTCTCCTCTCGTGTGTCCAGTTCTAGTGTTATGTGTTGTAATGCTGCGTAAGTACGTGTTGATGGACTGCCACTACTGTAGATCAGGCGCATACGATGGTGTGGTAACAGCTCCAGGATACGAAGTATTCGTCAGCCTTTTTAGTTACTGGATGGAGAGAGAGAGAGAGAGAGGAATGGGAAGTACCTATATATTTGGCGTGAGCTGGTTTCTTGGGTCAAGCGGCCCGAATAGAAGTATCCAATCCGTTGTGACTTGTAACCGTCATCTGTAAGATGCTTATACGTGATATAATCATAAATGCAAGGTGGCATGCAGAATTTGCACGGCGCTACTGCAGGTCGGTAGGTGAATGAACCGAGAGCCAGCATATGAATCCCACTCGTACATATTCTGCTCCTAGGCGACTGCTGAGCGATATAATACCCTCGGAATCTATATCTCCAATGAGTTGCAGGAATATGCCAGTAGATTACTGCGATTATAATGTCATACTCGCTCTATATTGTGTGGGTATCAGTGATGAAATGCCAAAGAAAAGGGGGTACTGCTGCTGGCCATGAGAATTGCAGTCGTGAGAGAGTCCTTCAAAACTTCTTGCCCTCAGTGAAGCCGCCCATTTGGCCCACCATATAGTCCTTTCCCTTGGCAAACGCCACGACAAAGCCAGGCACCTACGAACGTGTTAGCTTTCATCGAGGATCTCGCACACAGGTGAGTCTTCTAGAAGAGCGTCGCATAACTTACCGACCAGCCATTGAAAGCTGCCACACCAGTTTTGGGTCCGATTGGGACAAATTGAGTCTCTTTCTTCTGAAAGCTGTAGGTCTTCTCAGCTACATTGCCTGCCTTGGCCTCGGCAAGCAGGTCGTGGTCAAGGTTGGCGCACAAGACCGGCAGAGAGCTGTACCTTTTTACACTATCAGTTCCTGCAACTCATCAAGACTGGAAGTACTCACATGTTCAGGATACCACCAGTATCCACGCCCGAGACATCACCGGCAGCATACACACGCGCTCCCGCCTTGTCCACTCGAAGACTGCTCGTGTTCGTGTTCACGTAGCCATTGCTGTTCTTGAGGTCCGCTGGCAACCACTCGGTGTTGGGTTGAACACCATATGCAGGAATGTAAACATCCACCGTGAGCGACTTGCCGTCACTGAGCACGACTTCTGTCTTGCCATTGCCGACTTCATTCTGGGCAGTGACCTTTGTGTTGTAAATAACGTCCACGCCGACCTTCTTGAGCAGGGTCTCGGCCTTTTTTGCGCGCGCGTCATTGAAGACAGGGAGGAGCTTAGCTGCAGAGGTGATCAACGTAACCTTTGCCTTGGTGCCAAAATGTGCTCCGATCTCCCCAGCAGTCTCCACGCCTACAGGACCTCCGCCCGCCACGACAATGTCCTTGGCAGTCTTCAGCTTCGCGTTCATCTCCCGCAGTGCATTCTGAGACACTTCGTGAGAAGCCACGAAACCAGTCAAAGGAGTTGGCGTGCGTACTCCCGTGGCGATGATCAGTGCCCAGTACTCGAGAGATTCCGTGCTGCCGCTTGGTGTCGAAAGCGAAACTGTGCGGGCTTGAGTGTTGAGGCCAGATGCAGTGGCCTGGTGGAACACGATTGAATCTTGCAGACTTCCGTACTGCTTGAACCCGTCTTTGATCGGCACGAAACTCTTCTCGATGGTGAGCTCATCGAGCGAGCAGATCTGTCTGGGAGCGGCGACGTGCCACCAGAAATGAGTCGACGGGTCCACGAGGTGGAGGACATATTTGCCGGTGCCAGACTTCTGCAATTGCGGCAGCAGGTGTTTGCAGATGTGGTGAGCAGTCCCAAGTCCTGCCCATGCTACGCCCAGGACGACAATGTTACGTGTCTCGGACATGATGTGATGTGATTGTCCGATGCGTTGCCGTGGTAGAGGAGGTTTTTATCTTGGAATGGTATGTCGTTGTTGTTGTTGTTACGCTGATGGAGTCAACAGTGGAATGTTGAAACTCGGCAGTGCTACAGTAGGCTGTATATATATATGTGCATTACACTGCATACGGAGCCGATGACAAGTCTTTCAATTGGCCAGAAGTGGAATCGAGGCGGAGCTAGAAGGCCGAGACAGGCTCGGTGTTAGTAAGCTCTAGTTCTAGCCATGTGTGCTGACAGAGACTAGTTCATAAAGGACTTTCGGCGATATCTCATCCCTCGGCGATCTCGATCAATAAGATCAACTATCCGTAAGCTGACTATGCTGAGCCACAGTCGAAACGCAAGAGTCCTTCACGTGATGAGTATGTCTAAGAGGTACTGATTTTCTACTTCAAGCCTCCTGACGAGTTTGGTCCTCGACGACGCGTTCAGCTCTGCGTATCAATTCCTCATATACCGTCCATGTCAACGCTGAACTGACCGCCTTTCTCCCGATCCTCAGGCTCAGTCCATAGAACATACTCTTCACACCCTCCTCAGCCAACATAATTCGCGCAGCCTGCACTAGATTCCTGTACTTTAGAGGTGAAATCTGTAAACGAGTCTTGATAGCGTCAAAGGGATTGGTCAGGGCCGTGGCCGCTATTGCCGCGACGACGCCACTCATGAAATTGATGGTGGCATTGCTTCTCATGCTGCGAACTCCAGGCTGGCCATCAGGTCCCGGGACCAACTTGGAGAGACTTGCGAGCTGCGCTTTCGATTGTTCGTAGAGTAGCACATAGAGTCCCGCATATGGCGCGTCACGAACCGCAGTGGCACCGAATCCTGCGAAGAAACCGCGGGTGCCTTCGGTCTTGATGATGTCTCGAGCTGCGCCAGCCATGGACGTGTACGAGTAATGAGTGCTCTCGTATCTGACCTTCAAGACCGTAACGGGATTCATGATGAAGCCTGCTGCGACTCTTGCCGCAGCCCCAGTCGCGAGATTGGCCACATTGCCGATTTTGGGCAGAACTGATGAGCTCCCGCCTTCTCCGACGCTGCCAGGAGGAAGTCCCGGGATCGGGATGGAGGGCATTCGAGACAGATGTTCTCTCATGTGATTCAGCAAGCCAAAGTACAACGCACTTCCAAATCCCGTCCGGATCACGGATGGAGTCGTGCCTCGCCATAGCGAGCGAATGGGGTCCGGCCCATCCAGGACATTGCGCAGCGCCTGTCGTAGCGAGCCAGCTTGAGACTGCTGCACTCGGGTCTTGAGGAGATCAGCTGGTTGGAGGATCGCAGCGCTGGCACATCCCGACCCAAGGCCGGCGATGAAATGGAAGCCTATTGTGCGCGCCGTCCGTCAGCAGATATACCTATACATGTAGAATACCTCACATGTAGTGGGTAGTGGCCTCAGGTACCTAAACTTGTCTTCGCTTGCTGCTTTCCATCAGACATAGCGGACCCTCCGCTTCGCTACCACTGGGGAACTCCAAATTCCATCACGGAATGTGTGTATAGTACAATATATAGGGGCGCCGGATTTTGTGCTGGGAATGGGGATGCGCCTGGAGGTGAGATGCGGAGGAAGAGTGTGTGACGTCGAGAAGATACGCACGGTGGCGGGCGCCAACAGGCTTCCGGCAGTAGCACTACTACTTCTACATGTACAGCCTACAGGTAGTTCTACACGAACATTGATCGCCATCTCACGAAGAAACAAAAGGGGGAAGAAGTACAGCAAGTGCTAAAGCTACGATATCGACTATCGCTACATATATCTTGTCCTCCACTCACCATTTACCACCACTCAAACAAGAAACTATGGTCAAAACACATCGAAGTAGCAGAATTCCAATCTGGTCGGTGGTGGGTATCATATCGCACGGGGGTATCTTGCGCAGGCAAATGCATAGATCCAATCCAATGGGAGAGAAAAGACCGCGCTTCCCACTTTTGTTCCCTTCTTACACACGCATCAACACAAACAATATTCGAACATAAGAAATCATCTTCTACTACTCATCTTCACCGAACAGCCATGGTGGCAAGCTCGTGCACGGAGTTGCTGTTGTGGCACTGCTGGATGCCATGCTCTCCTGGCTGACCATGCTCTTCAACTCTCTCACAACTTCCATGACTGTCATTGTTCTGCGATGTCCACCCGGGCGTGGTCACGCATGCCGAGGCTCAGACACCTCACTCATTGGCGTCGGCTCGCCCATTTCGTCCTGCAGTGTGCGAAATCCAGGCGGCGCTTGGCTCTCGGGAATATCGTCGAGGCTGTCGTCTTCCACGAAACTCTCCGTCACATCGTCAATTGCAATCGGAGCGCTGTCGTCTGCGTCCTGATCGTAGCTCTGCTCACGGAAGAGAGGATTGTGCAGATCGTCTTGTGATGTACCTGCGCCATGGCGAAGACTGAAAGATCGTTGGCTGAGCTCGGGTGACCTGTGACTGCGGGACCGCTCGGTGCCAGCGCTCTGGTGTGAGCTTCGCGAATTTGGTCGATTGGAGTGAGAGCTCTGCCTGCTAATCAAGCGCGGAGGTGAGAGCTTCTCGGTAGCTTCAGGTGCAGGAGAGTTGCGGATATTGCTCGCAGGAGGAGTCATCAGGCCAGACTGATAACCTGTCGGAAGTGGTGGTCGAGAAGGAGCCCCCTTGGAGGGAGTGAGTCGGCCATTCGCGTTGTAACGTGGTGCGTTCTTCAATGCCGAGCTTTCCATGTTCGCTCGCCACTTGCTGAACGCACTGGTCAGCTGCTGCTGGGCCACCTTGGGGGCGGCGAGACTACTCAATAGAGCTGATGCCTGCCCAGCAACACTTTGTGCTCGTCCACTGGGTGGTGCAAAGCGGTCTTTCTCCTCTTGCTCCATCTGCAGATTCGCACGAAGCCGAATCGCAATGTCGCGCACCCGAGCACGATCAAAGTTTGGTTTCTGAATGGTAGTGATCAACTCGTTGAGCTCTTCGTTGCGAACGGCAAGCAGTTCTCGGAGGAACGCGATCTCGTCCTCCTTTTGCTTCCTCATCAGTCCGCCATCCTCAACATCTGCCTCCAGACGCTCGATCTGTGTTTCGCGCTCTTGGAGTTGCTCCTGGAGAACAAGAATAGACTCGCGCAAAGCCTGCGGCGAGATTTTCTCCGGCTTGCCAGCGGGAGCGTGCGACAACAATGCCGGGGGTGATACACCTCTGGAAGCTCGTGCATTCTTCGCAGCATGCTGGGCAGCGGTTTTGGCAATCTCAAGCCTCTCCTCAAGGTGCCCGCATCGTTCTTGGTAATGCTGCAGCTTCTCATGCATGAGTGTGAGTCGCTCGTTCAGTACCATCTCCATGCGGTCCTTGTCTTCAAGCGCATGTCGCAGAGCACGCGAGTGCTGAGATGTGAGCTCCTGAATACCAGACTCATACTTGTGCCGTGCCTCGTCTAGGGCGACACTATTGGAGTGATTCACCTTACGCAGCGCCTCGCGCTTATCCGTTTCTGCCTGGTCCATCAGATGGGCCTGTCGATCTTTCATGGTGTCAAGCTCCATCCTCGCATTGTCCAGCTCGGCACGACTCCTACTGAGAGCAGTCTCGAGATCAGCTCGGATTAGATTGACCTGATTATTGGCAGCCTCCAGCTCTGTCTCGAATGACATACGAGTGCGATGAACCTCAGCACGACCGGATTCCTGGGTATCGTAGAGCTGTCGTTCGTACTGTGCAGTCAGAGCTTGCTGCTCCGTAAGTTGCGCTTGCAATTTGTGCATCATCTCCTGTAATTCTTGGTTGGATGACCTTGCATGATCCACGGCATTGCGCGCCTCGGCGTTCTCGATCGCAGATGCGCGGACTATGCGCACCTCATCCACGAGCTGTGCACGTTCGCGTGAAGCCACGAGCTGTTGATTTTCCAGAGCCTCGATCTTTGTACGATACTCATCTTCCCTTGCTTTCCATACAGCCTTCTCGCTCGCAAGCTGACCAGCTGCAGTGGACATATCCCCATGAAGCTTCTCCAAGCGCTGCCTCATACTTACCGTAGATGCTTCATATTCTTCAGCTTGTCGATTGAGCATGTTCACCGTCGTCTGCAGTTCCTCACGGGCGCGTTTGCCCTCCTCAGCGTCATGTCGCCATTTATGACTTGAGATGCGGTACTCCTCAAGCGTTGCTTGAAGCGCCTCTTTCTCCGCCTCCGAGTCCGCATAACTCTCTTCCGCCTTAAGTCGGCCTTGTTCTGCAACTTCGAGACGCTCAATCCATGACTCACGCTCTTTCTCCATCGCATGAATCTTCTGTTCATCGTCCCGGGCCGTGTTGCGCTGCAGTTGCAATTCCTCTTCAGCAAGTCGCAGCTGTCGCCGTGCTTCCGCTTCACGCTCTTCGATTTGACGTCTTTGATTCGCTTCTTCCAGTGCCCCTGCCAACGTCCGATTCAATCGAGCCTCGAGGTCCGATAACTCTTGCTTGTGGACATCCTTGTCTACCGGTACAACAGCTTGCCTGACCAGCGTGTCCTCAACGACTGCACGGATGTCTTCCAGCTCAAGATTGGAAGAAGCGGCCCGTGCGAACGACACTTTCATGTCAGCAAGAACCGTATGGAGATCAGCGATGTCCATAGATTGCTGTTGAGCACGTCTCGGACTTTGTTCACGAAGGGCTTCAAGCACGGCGAGCTTGATTTGATCAACACGCTTGTCGCGGCCGCGCGATATAGGTCGGTTCTTGAGCGCGTCGGAAAGGTCATCTTCATCGTCCGCGTCGCTGTCTACATTTGAAGGAGTACGCTTCAATTGCAAATCGGATGACTTATGCCTCTTTACAACTGTGCTCTGAATGCTGCGGAGGCTGTCTTCCAATGGTTGGAGGCGGCTCTCGATGGCACGACCTATGAGCTTGTCGATGTGACCATCAAAGAAAGTGCTACGCTGGTCAAACTTCTCCGCATCCGGAGGAGACAGCATGTCCGACCAGTCGCTTGTAGGAACCTCTTCTGCCTTGTTAAGCTGTCGCACACGTGGATAGCCGTTCTGGCTTTGGTCACTGAGATCAACGATGCGATCAAGCTTCGGTGTCACACTTGTATCTCGCTGACGCGGATCAAGGCTCAGGGCATCTCTGTGGCCCCAGTTTGCCAGGTATGTGACACCCTTCATCGGGTGGGATCCAGGACTCGGTAGTCGCACAGGCGTTGGGTCCCTCTCTATATCCGTTGCATTGAGATGACGCATGACAGCATCGATTTCATCAAATGAGGGACCTGCGATTTCCATGCGCTCTGGCAAGGTGTGAGTATCTTCGCCTGGTGCCTCAGATGCCCGTGCATTGATACCTATTGATAGATCATCTGCTGGGATTGGCGACACCGATGCCGAACCATCCTCGCGGATTTCCCCCTCCTCGAGCTCACTGATTGACTCGTATGGCTCGTGTTTCGAACCATTAGGTTCTGTGACGGCTGTAGGAGCCGCAAAAGTCGGAGGCTCAAACGGCTCGGCCAGTGCTGACAGGGATGCTGATAGCTTGTGTCCATGCTTATACTCCGCTGATGCACCCGCTGTTGTGGGATCCTCCAGGATCTCAGTATCTGCCTCGACAGACTCTGCCGTGATTTCGGATCGTTCAGTGACGGCGTCCTCTGCGTCTGCTTCGGCTTGAGCTTCTTCCAGTGTAGACAATGGTTTCTCTGGTGCGTTGGACCCAAGCACTCGCTCGGGCGGAACAGGCAAGCTGTGCAAGTCTGCTGGTAAAGCAAATTGGGGCACATCGTCACCATCACCACGCATCTTGCGACCTCTTTTCGCGTTCCCTTGCTGAACTCGACCCTCATCGTCCATAAGCTCTTCTTCCGAGGACGTTCTCGGCGAGGGAGGTCGCACGATCGCTATGGCTTTGGACCTGCGTGCGGGCTTCACTATGTCTGCGATGTTGACCTTTCCAAAGATTTTGGGCAGTTCATCGATGATCGTGGAGCTCGTCGCGGCCGGGGCTTTCGACGCGTCCGATTTGAAGGCTGGGCCTGTCGCGGAGAAGCTGAAGTCAGAGCTAGTGGGCTTGAAAGTTGGTGCAGTAGCGTTGAAGGAACCTGATGACTGCTGTCTGTTGTGTCGGAACATCTGTCCCGCAGGCAGTTGTGGCACTGCCGGCGCAACAGGTTGTGCGCTGAAGACGGGCACTGGCTGGGCATTAAATGAAAATGGCTGCGATGGCTTGAACTCCGCGCCTGGATTGAATGTGAACGCTGGAGCAGCAACATTGAAGCGCGTGGACGTGCTCTTCCCAGGCTGGTTGCCAAGTGGGTCCTTCTCATCTGCCTTGGCCACAGGTGGCTCGTTCTCTTTGCCAATTCGCGCAGCCACTAGAGGAAATTTGGACTCGGAATGCGAGTTTTCTGATTCCTCAGTAACCTCGACAAAGTCGCGACTAGCTGTCTTTTGTCGTTGTTCAGCCTCGAGAAGCTCACGCTCCAGTCCTTCGCTGATGTTATGACGATGACCTTTAGGCGTAGGCACCACGATTTCAGTCTCAGCCTGAACCCTCTTTTGTGGGGGGACATAGGCGTGTGGTGGGGGCTCGACAGCACCATCATCATCCTCGTCTTCTTCTTCGTCTTCAGCAAGTTCTGGGAGGGCCGGAGTGGGCCGCAGACTAGATCCATGTGATGTGTACGCCATGAACGAACTGGGCGCCGATGATGCGGCCATGGACTGCGAATACGCGTGTTGTCTGCGTCTCTGATCTTCGACCAATCCTCTGCTGTAATCTTGCGGAGATTGTGGGAATTGGGGGAGGATCTGCTGGCTCAAGGGAGAACCTGGTCCTCGAAGGCCGCCAAGATCCTGTCGTAATGCGGCGATCTGAGCTGGCGATCCGCCACGAGGAAGGCCGGCCTGTTGCAAGGCAAATTGCTGCTGCTGCTGCGGTGTAAAGGCCTGGAATCCCGGTATGCCTGGAGACTGAGCTTGCAGACCTGGGATTCCAGGCGACAGCGTCCGAGGAAACTGCGACTGAGGCTGCTGCATCCCAGGGAAGCCCATTGACGATCCCGTGAATGTCGAGTGCCTGTGCATGTGCCCGAAAGGCCCGTTCAGGGGAGATATGGGCGAAGCGACGGACATTGTGTGGGTATGGCCGCGCATCATCGGCGGCCGGCCCAAGCTGCCAGCAGAACCAGTTGGAATCGGTGGAGAGAATGGCAATGGCGGGTACTGCTGTCCAGAAGGCTGGCGAGAGAGGTCTTGCGTCTGTAGAGGGCCCGGCGCTGGTGGCAAGGGCGCAGGCTCGTCGAACCCGAGCGAGACGCCGAGTGCTGCGAGTTTCTGCTCGGTGAGATAGTCCATGTACGCTTTCCACTTGGCGAGATCGGGCAGCATGACTTTGATGTCGTCCTTGAAGCGAGGAGTGCGCGCTTCTCGCTCGTCGGGGTAGATGTCCTTGACCTGCGCCGGTCCATCGTGACTGGGCTGCTCCTCCGCGAGGTCGTAGCCCCTGGTGTCGTAGCCCGCGTCCTCGAACTTCTGCAGGCGCCCAGCGATCTCCTCGTTGCTCATCGGCCTCGCGAAACCGGCCGCCTGATAGTCGAAGCGCGGAATGGCAATGACAATGTTCTTGCCCCGCCAGCTCACGCGCTTCTTCAATCGCGGCGGCTCCAGCTTCGGAGGAGATGCTGCTGCTGCTGGCGGCAGCGGCGGCGGCGGACCGGGCAGCAGCGAGGCGGGCAGGTCAGCCAAGTCCGCCGCTCTGCTGGCTGGCACCGCCGCGCTGTTGTCGTCGTCGCCGCCGTTGATCTTGGCGAGAATCGCTTCTTGTTTGGCCAGCGCCTCTTCCCTTGCTGCCAGCTCTCGCGCTTGCTGCTCCGCCGTTTGCTTCACGACGTCCCGCGCCTCTTCCGGCGGTGGCGTGTCTGCCCAGCGCGACGACATGACTCTCTTGGGCACAAAGTCCGCAACGACTTCATGCTTCGCGGCGCTCTCCTGAGGCGCCCGTTCGACCTCCGCTAGCTCTTTCAGCTTCTGCTTTTCTTCCTCCTCTGGCGTCGCCGCCCACCGCGACGTGAGCAAGTCCTGGGGCAGCTGCTCCGTCTGCTCCGTCTGCTCCTCGCCGGCCTTGTCACGCCGCGTTTCCGCACTCGGCTCGGGCGTCGCCGCCCATCTGGACGCGAACAAGCTCGACATGCTGTCGTCGGCTCGGTGGCCCCGGATTGTTTCCCAGAAGCTCTGCTGGTCCAACGTGCGGTTCTCCTCACGAGGTTTGTGGCCAGGTCTTTTCACCCTGCCGCCAGCAGACGCCCGTCGCGAAGTTTCGGCGTCAGACGCGTCGCTCCACCAATGTGCACGCTCCGACTTTTCAATGCGCTGTGGCAAGTCCACCCACCGCTGCGTCCTCGATCGAGGAGTCTGGTCTTGGTAGGAAGGGAACGCGATTCCCAGTGGAGATGTACTCGGGCCAGCTGGCAAACCAAAATCTTCTAAACGAGACGGAATCAAATGCTCTAGTCCAAAGCTGGTGGGAGACGACCTGAGCTCGCTGATGTCCTCGACAGACTCGAGCTGCGAGAAAGCGGTATGTGCTGATCGCGATCCTGGAGAGGATGAGAAGTTGTATACCAACGGAGAGCCCCAGGGAGCCGTGTGGTAATCCGACTGATTATCTCTGCTCCGTAGACTGGTAGGTGTTCGCGGTGGAGGTAGACGGAAGACGTCTGGACTAAACGAATGCTGTGTGGGCGGAGACAGCAGCACGGCGTCTCGCTCTCGTCCTTCTCGTACGGCAGGCTGGCGGACTACGGGACCATTGTTACCAACGACAGGCGGCGACGTTGGTACGGACGCAATGTTCGACGTGGTGGCTGTGGCTGTGGTGCCTGCATCGTCGCATCTCCGTCAGTATCACCGTCCAACATTATTGTCCGGCATCTCACCGTCTGGCTGAACATGGACCGGCAACCAACGAACGAATGCTCCTCACCTTCCACGTTGTCGTCCACAGGGGAGCGATAGACGTCTCGTCCCAATCGCTCAGATGATGGTTGTGATGCCTCCCACCCTACTTCTGCGTCCACGACGCGTCCTAGACACGATTAGAGGCTTGTTCGGCAACGCAACGAACGAACAATCCACAGGCTTCCTCCTGACGCGCTCCGGGACCGTCTTTCATCGGCCGGCTAACACAAACGAGATGCAAAGGAGTGACAAGATAGCATCAAAACAGAGTATACATGTATGTATGAATTAGCAGACTGAGCATCGTATGCAGCAGAAACACGGCGTGGAGTGCACCCAAATGGTGATGGAAGACCAGTAGGTAGAATACGTAGAATACTACGACCTCCGAGATCAAGGGGATGGCCGGCGGCTGCTTCCCGAGGATCTGAGCCAACGGCATCACGACACGTGAACGACTACCACCTCATCGTTCATGCACACCTACACACCTACACACCCGTAAATAGGTAAATATGAGTTGGCCGGCCGGAGCACACTTGCAAATATAGAATCGACAAGCTCGCGTCCGTTTCAGGCAGTAAGTCATCGTCATCATAATCATCATCAACATCATCAACACGCTCGCGATGCTTCTGTCACGGAAAATTACCGCCGCAGCCTGGGTCGGTAGAACCAGGTACCAAGTACCTATACACTAGGTAGTCAGTAGTAGTTGTGGTGTCCAAACTACATTATTACCTACTATCATAATTACCTTACCTTACCATTTCGAATCTTTACCATCGTAGAATATCGAAGCGACCTTACTAGTAACCTCGTCCCCAACACAGCCGTTTCAATTAAATCTTACCTTCCGCACAATCTTCACATGCAATGCCGCGGAATATAGCTTCCTAGCAGAGAGAAAAGAAAAAAGAAAGAGTTCTCTCAAGAGAAGAAACTAACTTCGTACCAGGTAGTTAAAATCCTCGCTGTTTTCTCTCATTCAGCAAGCTCGTTTCGGCCAGTCTAGCGTGATAGATAGAGATGTGATGGCGTGGTAGATAGCGCTGCGGAAGAGATAGATGTTAATAGTAGACTAACTGGTACTGGTCTCTCTAGAGGTCGTTTGGGGCGAGAGGTGCGCTGTGGTGCGGAGTGGGATGGCGTGGTAGGGTGGTGGTTGAAGGAGTGAGTGTCTATCTATCAGTCAGTAGTGCTGCCTTATGTGAGAGTGAGAGAGATAATTGGTGAGGCCTCAGGCAATCATAACCAGAGAGGAGTTTTTCAAAGTACAAAATCACTAACTACCTGCTGTAGTTCTTACTTTTTTTTCGGGGGGGTCACTCCGCCGTTTTAGGCAGGAGTGACGACCCCCTTTCTTCTGGAGCGTCTCTTCTTTACGCCGCCGAGAACGCCTGCTCCGTCCTCCGGCAACGCAAACACCACTCCATCGTTCCAATCTGCGCCCCCGGGGCCCAGGCCAGCCCCATCGACAACCCCACTGCCCCCCTCGCCTGCATTCTGGAGCGCCTTCTGCGCCTCCTCGTGCTCTTCTCGCACGCATCTGGTGCACTGACAGTCTGCGTCCAACCAATCTTCCAATCTCTTGCGTCTGACTTTGAGCGGTTTGTCGTGCTGGAACCGATCGTACTCCACGAAGAGTTGTTCGCCCTTCTGGAGATTCTTCCTCGCTACGATTTGGAGGGTAGTATGCCCCACAAAGGTTTGCCAGCTCAGATTGGGTTCGCAGGAGTGATCTGGAAGCGGTTAAAGTTAGTAGGTCACCTTACTTGAGAGGAAGTACGACTGCATTGCAGGGTTTCTTACTGATCAATGAGAACAACGGGCTGACGCAGGTGGCGATCGGGTCACTCCAGCTGTTGTTGATGACTCGGGCATCAATCTCAAAAATGACCCAAGTATCGTAATTCTGGTTGGCAAATATGTCGATTCCAAACCTCTGGAGAACCTCCATCGTGACCGTAATGTCTTTTTCGAGTGAGAAGCTCTTACATACACTTGAGCGGTAGGTGGGTGTCAGACGGGCGCTACGATGTGTCAGTGGATACGCCATAGCCAAAGATCATGCCTCATCACGTGTGTTGTGATGAATGTCTCATGAAAACTTACATCAGGGTGTGTGAGAGTGGGTGGTCTACTCCGTCCCGAATGCAAGTCAAGAAGAAGCGAGCGAGCAGAATGGTGTGAGCGGCGTCCCTGCCGAGACGGTCGCGAATCTGAAAAGAGTCAACACGGTCTGGTCATAGTCATAATGGGGCAATGATGCGCGTACCCAGCGCATATCATGCTTGATGTCGTCGCCCTGTTGGTTGGGATGGAAGAAGTTTGCGCAGCCAGATCCGCCGCCGAGATTAGCAGCTCTGCCGCTCGCGGGCAGCCCGTCGTGGTCGTATGTTCTGCTGTCACCTTTACCTGGTCCAATACATCCCTTATCATATGTATCAGCATCACTAGTACGGACTTTTCGGAGTGCCCGAGGAGCTTGGTGGTTATTGCGAGAAAAGCGTCAGAAATTCAATAACATACCCAAGTTTTGCTCACGTCAAGCATCACCGTCTCGTTTTCTTCAATGTCTCGTAGAGCAAAAAGACCGAGTATTTCTGCGCCACCTCGAGGGCCGACACCTTTGCCGAAGGCATATCTCTTCACAAACACTGCTGGGCCACGAGATACGAGAGGGTGCGCAAGTTCCGCATTAATCTGGTCAAGAACCTCGTCCGACCTTGTGGAGTGCTCAGTCTTCATCCACGGATAAGGCTGCGGGCGGAACATTCCTTCTTCGGCATTCGGGGCATATTCCAAGTGGTCCATAGTGATCTTATCGGCCTCGCTTTGAATTTGAGTGAATTTGGCTCGATGCGAAATGTGCTCGGAGTCGAGATCGACTTTGTCCAGCCACATGGGCACTTCATCATAATCATCCTCTAGCTCTTCATACCTCATCCAAAATCCTGCGCTGGCTCCCAATCGGTAGTTCGGCTTCAGATTCTGGTCCAGTACCTTGAGAAGACTCTTGCACAAAAGACTGGCTTTGCATGCATCGCCAACTGCAAGCTCGGGATATCGGAGGAGTGAAAATGTGTGTGCGCGCGCAATCCACAGCTGTGGGTCGTATGGGTGAAATCGGATTTTCCTCTGATCAGAGGCGAGCTTCACGATGAGTTCTTCCAGTTCTTCCTTCGGCAGTGGCTTCTCCCAAGTCTCGCTGATTTTGGTGGGTTTCCACTTCGACGCGCAAAATGGCTGCTCCATAATGTACACAACAACTCTCTGCCGCTGCTGCTGCCGCTGCCACTGTCACGGGTGTCGCAATGCAATTTGGACTTACTTTGAACGTTGCTCGCACCGAAACGCAAGTTCTCTCCAAAATTGTGACTGACTGTGGGTGTTTCGTCTCCAAGAGGGTCGGCTCAGTCTATGTCTGGATCAGCGCAAGACGTCCTCGAACACACGAGCTCGTCTCTCGAGGTGGTAGTGGTTGTTGTTATTGTTGTTGTTGCACGTTACTTTCGTGGTGAGTGAGGATTGGTTCGTCTCAGTTCGGGTAGCGTCCGGCTGCTGCCGCAAGTCAGTGAATTAAGTGAAGCTCACCGGTAGTATCACGCAAACACAGACAACCAGGAACCTCACACGAAGGGGATCAAGACTTCGATTGCAGCAAACCGGCCTATACCACGGGCCGCAGCATCTATAGGTTTGTTGCGCAACGAAAAATGAGAAGTCCGGCCCCATGCGCAACATCATTCTTTATGAGTGGAACACTGCTTATGCTTGTAGAAGGCATGCCATCCGGCAGTAGAGGAAATCTGCTTCCCCAGACAAGTCGGACCGATCCTCTCCTCTGCGCGGCTGCTAAAGTGCAGACCTAATGCTCCCCATATAATGTTTGGCAAACGTGGAAAGATTCAGAAAAATCGTAATGCTTTTCGATCATCGCTCAGTGCAGATCGATCTGCTCTTGCTCGTTGTGCGGCGCTTCCTTTGGAGGCATCAAGCGCGCTCGTGCGGTTGTCCTGCTGTCTAAGAGCTGTCGAAGTCGATCAGAACTCTCTCTGCAACGTAAGACTGGGCTTCGAGACCAAGACAGATCGATGTCGCTGTGCTAACAAAGCAGGGTCGGAGGCTTCGCCTTCGCCATGCGTTTCTGCAGACGTAATGCCACTGGCGCCACCAGTGCCCAAGCGGCTTGGGGGTATCACAAGAATGGTATCATCTGCACTGGAAAAAGGTCTCGCGTCGCCTTACAGCATCAAGTTGTGCAAGTTCCGCTGCACGATCATATCCTGCACGCTCTTCATCGTCTTGTCGAGGAGATTTGTATCGGTGGCATTCGTGAAGTGAACATAGGCGTCCTTGTCAGGATCTCGCACCAGATTCCTGAACTTGGAAGCAAAGAACTGCATTCCAGCTTCGACATCCGTGTTGCTAGCCGTGTATTCGGGGAAGTGATCGGAAATTTTTGCTTTCCCGGTCGAAACCTTCTCTCTGAACAGATCGATCTTGTTGAGGAACAGAATGAGAGCAGACTTCTCAAAATACTTGCTATTGGCGATGCTTTCGAACAGCATCAGGGCTTCGTGCATTTGATTCTAGCTATAGTCAGCAGTGTTTTTGAGTATCAGATAAGATAAGGTAGGTAGTGATGCTTACACCATTGCGATCTTCAACAAGAACGTGATCGAAACCACTTATGGCTACCAGGAAAAGTACCACTTGAACATTGTCGAAGACATGGATCCACTTCTTTCGTTCTGATCGTTGTCCACCGACATCGAACATGCGGTACGTCAGATTGCCCGTCTCGAAGATGGTTTCGCTGATCCCGGTCGTTCGTAGACGTGCTCGCAAAATGTCCTGGTCTGTTGGTAGGTAGTCCTTTGCAAACAGTTTGTCGACATCTGCAAAGTAGTATGACAAGTTATCGTGGAGAGCATACTCATTGCCCTTCATGATTGCTGTTTGCACGCCTGCATCGCGCCACAAGCTGGTGAAGGCCTTGAGACAGTCTAGTGGCATCGGGTCCTCTGGCCCAATCTCTGGGTCTGCAGCGACGATCTCGGCATAGCGCTGGGAGCAGATCAGCATGTGCAATCCTTCTCGGAGCCCCCGGTGTGTGTGTCCCAACATACGATATTGCTTTCATCGGCAAATTCCACCTCCTGCTCCTCCATTGCACCAAACACTACTTGGAAGGCGTGCAGCAGGTTCTGGAAGATGGTCACTTTCCATTGTTTCCGCTCTTCCTTCGAGAAACCCTTGGTGTGGATCAGGCGCATCTGCTTGAGTACTGTAGACTTGCCGGACTCGCCCGCACCTTTAGAAGCCTCGATTAGCACTGGAGCCGTATGCCATCAAGGGACTCTCCCAGTCCCCGTCTCTATCTCTCTCTCTGTGCCGTGTGTGCTTACCCAGCAGGAGCAGCTTCACTTCCTTTGCCAGACGCTTCTGGTCTTCCCGCAGCTGTTTCTCGATCTCCTTGCTCTTCTTCGCGTCCGGGTCATCCTTGCTGCTACTTCCGAAGCACATGATGCTGCCAAATGCCATCAATGGACTCTCTCTCGCGCGGCGGTGGTGTCAGGCGGTGCTGCTGCTCTCGGGGGAGCGGCAGCAAGAGAGTCGCCGCGTGGTGGAGTGAGTGGGCGTTTCCGTGCGGATCCCGAACGCCGTGGTCGAACAATGGTGCCAGTGGAGTGCGGACTTGACACGGCTAGGGGCCGTTCTTACGCTACCTTACGTGGCTGCGGTGGTGCGTGTTCGTGTCGCCAGCTTCTGCGCCAGGGGAGGGTGGAAACTGTGCAATGCTGCGAGGCGAGGAGCTCGATGCGGTGCAACGCTTGCTCGCTGATTATGTGTCGAGTTCGCCCAGGACGTCGGAAGATTTGGACGTGAGACTAGAACTAGTTCTACGTAGTGTCGCCGGCCGTCGAGCAGAGGTCTCGGCACGACGTACTCTAGTGGTGGTGCTATGTGCCGTCAGCCAAGATATTGGATCGAGCTTGGGCGACAGACTACTTTCGTACTGGCACTCGGTGGTGTCGTCGCACCGGCGGCTTTGCTCCTCGCGAGACGCTAGAACTACCTTACTTACCGTCAGGTCGTAGCGTTTGCAGTGCAGCCCAGACGGCAGTTGGGGCGTGCAACGATCAGGTACCTTATGATCACGAAGACCTTGCCTGACTGCCTGACTGCCTGAGTGAGGCTGAGTCCTGACTGGCCTGACTGGCCTGACTGCCGGCCTGCCATTGTCAGGGACCAGGAAAGCGTTATCTGTGGACTAGAACGATTCTGCCTCGCTCCAGAGTCAGGGCAGTGAAGGCACAGTACCTTACGAGTTAGCACTGCTGCCACAAGCCACAGGGTTCCAACGATTAGCTGTAGCTCTAAGGGAGCTCTAGTTCTAAGTGTGCGTGCACAGGCAGCTGTTTCCAAACATCAAGAACAAATCTACCATTGGCGGACGGGCAAACAACAACTCGCCTGTTGGCACTGTTGCATTCGCAATCGCAATCGCAATCCCCATCCCGGTCGAACTAGAACTCGGCCCAGTCCAGGGCACAAAACGCTCGCTTCCACCCCAACCAGCCGAATAGTTCTAAGCCTAACGGAGAGGCTGATCGGGCATCGAGAGTCGAGACCCTGCTGATGAGGAGGAACATCGCTCGCAGCATGTCGACAAGGCATCCTGAGGCCCATGACCATGTACAATAGACAGCTTGCAGTTGCAGAGTGGGAGAGCATGGGCTACAGTCGAGACGATTTACGAGGCGTAATCTGCCAGCGAGCCTGCAACTACCTTGCATTTATGTCAAGTTTCACATAGGGTGCGCAAGCCTGGCGCAATAGAACTAAAAGCGCGTGGAGGCTAGGGAGCCGGCGAAGCCAATGCGAATAGCTTATGTTGTTCTAGAAGGCATCCGATACAGTACAGACAGTAACGTACCGTACCTTATGGTACATCTTCATCGTGGCTAGATCTCGTGTAAGAGGGCGCGTGCAGCTCCAGTCATTTTCATAACGATAGTTCTATCCGTAGTATGCGCCATCCTCCTGCAGCACTACCAGACAGCAGCTCGCCGCATGGGCATCACATCTGCAGCTTGATTCTGCAACTACAACACAACAACAACAACAACAACGGCAACAACAGGACCACGACGGGATCCATGTCCATGCCTGCGACTCGTGCGCCAAAAACAAGCTTATATCCACACACGCCGAGGCGGCTTCTTCGCCCTGGTGCAACGACAAGTAATTCAAGAACAAAGAAAAATTCTCCGATGTCACGCGTTTGGTGTCACCGGTACCGCAGCTCGAAACTGTGAGACGTGACTCCACGCATCGAACACGAAATGGTTTCGCATGGACAGCATAGAAGGCAGCACGGCAGTGGCATGGATGTCGACCGCATGCTTCATCGCCACGTGCAAAAAGTTTCACTTTAGCTCCGTACGCTGATGGTCAGTACCGCCATATCGAAACACTGAAACAGATCATTTGAGAGAAGACATCCAACATATCATGTTCGTTGGTCGTGCCAGCTCCCGTCCTCCTCAACAAAGTCTTCTTGACGCCGTGAAATGACCCGAAGTCGAGGTCTGTGACACGACTGGGCGCAAGGCTCCTCTAAATAAAATCTTAGGTGCAGTGAGCTGGTGGTACATGTACAGAAGTGCCCGTCTCTCTCAGACTCATCACGACTGCACTTTGCACCTGAAATCTTTGGAGCAGGTTGTAGCAGGCTGTGGAGGAGCATTGGCATTGACAGGACAATACTGTAGAGACTTCCGCGAGCCGCGAGCGGGACCCGTTGACCACACGCCGGTACTGGTCAGCACGAGACACTCCTCCCGACAACATTGTGACTGAAAAGCGCGGAATCCCGTCGTGGCGTTGCCGGCCTACCTAGGCACATTCACTAGTGACGTGTAAATGCTTGGCAGGCTTCGATCAAGCTGGTTCTCATTAGATTGATTAGATTGAAAGCTATACCAACAGACCAAAATATGTCGAGCTTCCTCCACAGCGCCGCCGACAAACTTCGCGACAAAGTATCAAGCCTTGACAAAGGCCATGGCAAGCCTACCACGCCTGCCACGAAACGTGGTCTATGCTGGCCTGTCGAGAACAAGGATCCAATCTTCACATTCACAAAACCTGGGTCCAAGATATCGTGGATCTGTGAGAATGCCCAAAGCTCATCTACGTATCAGCCTATGATTATGGGAGGAGGTGCTGATGTTGTCTACAAGATAACTGGTCTCCTAATGTTCTTACTCCATCGTCTCTCCAGTTCATTCCCAGTAAGTTTCTTGGGCCGAACCCAGTATAAGATACGCATATAGCAACGCACCAAAACGAGATAATGGCTTCTGTACTAACAGTCCCTCCCATCTTGCAGTGCAGTGGAATAATGCAAACATAGAAGAGCTTTCCAACAAAGTTCAAGAAGCACAAGCTCCGGCGCTTCTCGCGTTCAACGAACCTGAGCTACCCGATCAAAGTAACATGTCCGCAGAGTTCGCAGCGAATGAGTGGCTACGCTGTATCGAACCCATCAGAAAAACCGGAGTAAAATGTGGCTCACCAGGTATCTCCAATGCCGGCCATGCCGTCGGGTATCTGCAAGACTTTCTGGCCAGGATTCGGGCCGGTGGCAGCGACATCGATTTCTATTGCCTACACTGGTACGGAGAGACGCTCGGCCAGTTCTACGATTACATATGGTCAACGTACGTCGCCCCTCAAACTCTCGGACATGTTGACTCACTAACATGCGATACCAGGTATCACCAGCTAGGGCCGAACAAACCTGTATGGATCACAGAGTATGCCGCAACGAACTGGAACCAAGATGCACCTCTGCCACGAGACCATGTTGAGAGCTTTGCGAAGGAGAGTGCTAAATATTTAGACACATTGGATTGGGTAGAGAGGTACTGCTGGTTTGGCCCGATGAGGGACACGGGGACTGTGGGCAAACACGCCGCGATGTTTGACGCAGATGGCAAATTGACGAGTCTTGGTAAAGCCTATCGGGACGCGTGATGGACTGTGAAGCCTCTGTGGAAAGATAGAGCTCATACTGTAAGGTATGCATCAGGGAGATGTGATGTCAACGAATACTCCACTTACTGGCTCAGCGCTCTTTGGTGGCACCGAGTCAGTATATGAACATGTGGTGACAAACATATTCTCCGAGAACCCGTGGTCCGGGCCGTGATTCAATCTCGAGATGGGTGTGGTGCTCAGCCAGCTCTTATTCACATCATTGTTCATCATCTATCTCTAGATGACGCCAAAGTTGTCAGAGATCAATTGCATGTACATGCCACTCAGTTGTAGTAGAGAGTGCAAGCAGGAGCGAAGGACTGGAGTCCGAGTGAACCTGCAGTCTGGGCCGAACTAGAACTACATGTACCTGATTCTATAGTTCTAGCACTACGTCACAATCAACAGACACTCTTTGACGTCTGAGACAAACAGAGCTCCATTTCTTCCATCTGTTGTAGTAGCCTTTCGCCTTGCTTCCCAAACGACACGCATACATCTCTCAACTCGTCAGAGAGACAATTTTTACAGAGTACTCCCAAACATGGGTATGGTCTTTCATGAATCATGCAACAGCTATAGACCCAGCTTCCAGCTGACACGCCTGAACAGAGCGTCCTCACAAGCCATCCGCATTGCGTTCGCCGGCCAGCAGCGGACCCCAAGCCAGCGTCTACGCAGAGAACGGCAAGGTCACGGCGACACTTCCCACCGGCGACTCCGTCGAGATTCTGCTATACGGAGCGACAGTGACAAGCTGGAAGAGCAATGGCAAGGAGCGACTATGGCTCAGCACGGCTGCGAAGCTTGACGGCAGCAAGCCGGTGCGAGGAGGCATACCCGTGGTCTTTCCAGTACGTAAAGAGAAACCACAACGATATAACAGGGCGCAGCAGGATGAAGAGGAAAACAAGAGAGAAACAATGGCTAATCGCCGAATAATACAGTGCTTCGGTCCTCCACCCAAAGACCACGCGACGAGTGCTCTCCCTCAGCACGGCTTCGCCCGGAACACCCGTTGGGAATACATGGGCCGATCCTCTGCAGAGTCCTCAGTATTAAGTAAGAATCGCGGGGACGACAGCGTCAAAGTCGACTTTGGCTTGTCCTCGGACTCATTGAGCGAGGAAGCGAAAAAAGCATGGCCTTTCAAGTTCAGTCTCGTATACTCGGTCACGCTGGGCAAAGATGGTTTGCAGACAATGCTGCAAGTTAGGAATGAAGGCAAGGAAGCTTTCGAGTTTCAGATGCTACTGCACTCGTACTTCAAGATCGCGGTGAGTATCATTACCCTTACCCTTACCTTCTTACATACCTCCCGTCATCGCACTTACTTCCCTCCACGCAAACTGCGTACACGTGATCTCTTGAGCAAGATGGACTGATTTGTTTTTCCTCCTCTTTCTCTCGTATACAGGACATTTCCAAGACTCAAATCAATGGTTTGGGCAGCGTGACATATATCGACAAGGTGCTCAATGCGACCGAACACCAACAGTCATCGCCGAGCTTGTCCATTGCGGGAGAAGTCGATCGCGTGTACAAGTCCATCAAGCAAGATACCACTTCCATTGTGGAAGATGGCAAGCCATCACTCGATGTGACGCGAGACGGCCTCGAGGACAGTGTTGTCTGGAATCCATGGATCGAGAAGTCGAAAGGCATGGCTGATTTCGAGCCAAAGGATGGATACAAGACGATGGTCTGCGTGGAAGTAGGTTCGGTCGATGGCTGGAAAACGCTCGAATCAGGAGAAACGTGGGAGGGAGGTCAGGTTCTTTCTGCGCATTGACTACCGCCGACAGCAAACGTGAGCAGTGTGCTTTGATGCTGGTTATGAGCTTTGAGAATGACGGGACCGCCCGGTACGTCGATGAATCGAGAAGGACGAAACTGCAAGTATGAAGGCCTGAGCTCTTTTCATCTGAACTTTCAACAAACACAAAGAAAAGGTATCGCGTGCATGCAGCTATACTTTGCAAAAGACGCGCTTAGCGTAGTCGTACACCGAAACGCCATACCTGACCTGACCTGACCTGACCTGCCGAGTCCCATTCCAATGCAAGCCTGTCCTCCCAATCCTGCGATATGCCGAGATTTTTTATGACACGGGAAACACAATCGGAAACGTCCTACCTCCATCTTCCACATCTCATTCGTGTCCTCCTAGCTTCATAACACTCATCCAACCTCGTCCCTCAATGGTATCCATTCGCTCGTCCATACAGCTTGCCTCCATCCTGAAAGTAGGGGTGGTGCACGGCTTGCTTAGCACTCATGCGACCCGCAGGATCGAACACAAGGAGCGCATCCAGTAACTCCAGCCCCTCATTTCCCAGTACTTTGACACCATCCGCATTCACCAGCTCGCTGTCCTGCTTGCGTTCCCACTTTGGGAAAGAAGACTTGAAATCTGGGAACGAAGTGACACCAGGCCACTCTTGCTCCGTAGGCGTACCCAGGGTACGAAAGATCTTGAAGATCTCGTCAATCTCCGAGTCACCGGGGAAGAGTGGTTTGCGAGTTGCCATTTCGGCGAAAATGCACCCCACGCTCCACATGTCAACGCCTGTGCTGTATTGCCTGCCTCCGAGGAGGATTTCTGGGGACCGATACCAGAGTGTAACAACTTCGTGGGTATATGTGCGGAGAGGGACGCCAAAGGCGCGGGCGAGGCCGAAGTCGCCGATTTTGAGGTTTCCGTCTTTGTCGATGAGGAGGTTTTGAGGTTTGAGATCGCGGTGGAGGACGCGGTGCGAGTGGCAGTAGCGGATGCCCGAGAGGAGTTGGTGCGTGAACTTCTTGACCTGTGGGAGAGAGAGGGTCAAAGGTCAGTTTGGTTACTCTCGCGCTTCGTGTGCTGTTCCCTGAGCTTACCATGTCTGGGCCGAGTCCAAAGTGGCCCTTCTCAGTCATGACGCCCTCTGGCAATGGTTTCCCACGGCCTCCCTGACTGACGGGCAAAGCTTCCATGTACTTCTTCAGATCCAAATCCACGAACTCCATGACCAGGTACAGCTTGTGTCCGTCGGCATGGACGATGTTGAGCAGTCGCAGCACATTCGGATCGTTCATCTCCTTGAGCAAGCTGATTTCGCGAATGGCGGTGGAGGGGACGCCCTCGTCCTCGGCTTCGAGGCGGATCTTCTTGAGGGCAACGATGCGCTGGTCGGGCGAGGAGAGGTCGCGAGCCTTGTAGACGACACCGTACGTGCCTGTGCGCGCGTGAATGTGTCAGTGCCTTTGCCTTGCTCTTCCTATCGCCGACAGTGTCCGGATACAGACACAGGAGAGGGGAAACCACTGACCCTCGCCAACCTTCTCCATCTTCTGGTAGTTCTCCATGGTGACGGGTGCGTTGGTGGTGGTGGTGGTGCTGGCGGCGATTGGTGGTGATCGTGTTGCCTGAGACGCTGTCTTTCACAAGGTCTGAGTCGGGTTTGCTACGGCTGCTCGTTAGTGTCCATCCAGGCGTGCAGGACGAGTCGCGAAAGGGCGAGAGTGAACGAGCGGAAGAAGGTGTTCGGTGTAGCTCAAGGGACCTGAGGCTTGTTGTTTTGCCCACAGACACACACGGACACGGGTTGGCACCCGACGCGAACCACCTGCATGCATTGGCAGGGTGCCAGGGTCTCCGCTCCACAGTCCACCAGAGTGTGTTGACGACGTCAACGGCCTCCTCTCTCTCCTCTCTTTACTACTCCTCGTCTCCCTCTCGGACTACACATAACGCACTGCAAGATCCGGTCTGGAGCATGCATACTGGAAGCACTCGTGGCACAATCCAACACCTCGGCTGGCCATCATCGCAGCCAGACCGCTTCATTTGGCTTCTGCCCTTGCTCACGTGCTGACGTGACAGAGCGCGCATCCACACAGTGACTGCGGACAGAGGCCAGCCAGGCGACTGATCTCCTACCAACATCCATGGCCCCAAGTCGAGGAAAACGCAGGGCTGTGGCTGCTGATACGCCGCAAGCCAGCAGACGCACTACGCGAGCACGAACACGCAAGGCGGCACATGATGATGACATTCCTGATGTCTACTCTGCTATGCTTTCGGAAGCGCATACTGATGGCGATATGGAAGAGGATCGACCTCTGAAGATGCGGAAAATCACGCCTAAGAAGTCTGGGTACCAAGACTCGATCGTCCCAACCGCTAAATCCGCAGATCTCAAGAAACCTGGCATCCTATCACATCCTACAAACGGGAGACCGCAGACTGTCGAGGACTCGTCTGAATCTGATGACAGTGAGCTTGACTTCGAGGATGTTGACATTGATCAGCCTCTTGACTCTGGAGACCATTCGGTCGATAGCATCGAGGACCTTTCGATATCTGTGCATCGGGAAAGCACTACGCCAGCCAGTGTGCAGGCTCGCAGGAAGCCTATTGGCACGATCGAGAAGACCCATCGACTTCTGGTGCACAAGCTACACGTCTTGTGCTTGCTTGGTCATTGCATGTTCGTCAATGGGCGTTGTAATAATGCGATTGCGCAAGGCCATCTGCGGTCCATACTCTCTGTCAAGACAATTTCATACCTCAATCCGTCCCGGCAGGGCACACAGTCCCAACGCAATCACTCGTTTATGGACGGCCTGCAACAGGCAGTAAGGGCATTCACTGCCGAATACCGGATCACTGGCTCTGGGCTGAAGAAGCCGCACTGGACCCTCGATGGTGATGGGCAACAGACGATGGACGGTGACCCGGTACCAGTAGACAGCGGTGACTTCATTGAAGCCTCTCAAAGCCTCCAAGGCTCTCAAGACATGGCTAATCAGCTCTTTTGTGCCATGTTACGCTCTGTCGGCGTTGATGCTCGAATCGTATGCTCATTGCAGGCCTTGCCCTTCAATAGCGTACCCAAGGCTGCCACGCCGAAGAAACCTGCTAAGGCTCGGATCATGGCTATGCCACCCTACGATCAGCCTAATGACTCGCATGCTGGCCAGGATGATGCTGCAGTAAGTAGTTCGCAGCTCATAGGTAAGGTGCCGTCCGCTCGAAGGCGTTTAGGCCAGCCAAGTTTCACTCCCGAAGCGACAAGGCCTACATTTCCTCGAAAGAAGCCCACCCCCGTGGTCAAGCTAGCATATCCAGTATTCTGGGTGGAAGCATTCAACGAAGCGAGCCAAAAGTGGGTACCAGTTGATCCAATTGTCACGAATACAATCAACAAACCTTCCAAGTTAGAGCCGCCCGCGTCATACAATCTGAACCAGCTGACTTACGTCGTTGCGCACGAAGCCGATGGTTTCGCGAGAGACGTCACGAGGCGATATGCAAAGGCGTACAATGCAAAGACACGACGGCAACGTGTGGAATCTGCTGTGGACGGCACGAGATGGCTGAAGAAAGCCATGCGTATCTTCCGTCGGCCAGGTGGACTTCGCGATCGCGACCAGGTTGAGGACGCGGAGATGGCACAGAAAGAGGCAAGAGAGGGACTTCCTGCAAATGTTCTCGACTTCAAGGACCACCCATACTATGCTTTAGAGCGTCATTTGAAGCGGCACGAAGTGATACACCCGAGACGTGAAGTTGGCAAAGTCAATGCTGGTACAGCTGCAAAGCCCAGAATGGAGTCTGTCTATCGTCGGCGAGATGTACTCTTGTGCAAGAGTGCTGACAAATGGTACCGCTCAGGGCGCGAGATCAAGGCAGGTGAGCAGCCGCTGAAGCATGTGCCCGCCAGAGTGCGAAGACAGGCTTCACAGGAGCATAATGGTGGGAGCACTGGTCCCGCCCCTACTACAGCTTTATACGCACCACATCAAACCCAGCTGTATGTTCCACCCCCTATACAGCATGGTCGCGTACCGAAGAACATGTATGGTAACCTGGATATTTACACGTCGACCATGATTCCAGCTGGAGGTGTACACATTCGACATGCTCTTGCGCAACAGGCAGCCAGGCTACTGCGAGTCGATTATGCAGATGCCGTCACAGGATTCCAATTTAAAGGACGACATGGCACTGCCATTATAGAAGGTGCAGTGGTCGCGGAGGAACATGCTGATGCAATACGTGCGATGATTGATGGCATGGAGCTCGAAGCCTTAGAGGATGAATCAAGAGCTAGAAGTCTGCGCGCTCTCAAAGTATGGAAGCGGTTCTTGACTGGTCTGCGTATAGCTGAGCGCGTGCGAGCGTATGGCGACACATCACTACCTGTGCAAACACATGCTGATGGTTCCGACAATGGGATGTTCGTGTCGATGGCTGCCACTGCCTCGATGGCTGCCACTGCCATAGACGAAGAGTTTCCGACAGCAGGTCGTTTCACTCTGAGAGAGCTCGAAAGGAAGAAAGCTCCTGCGCGAAAGCGCAAGATGGTGGCCAGTGATAGTGAAGAAGACTTCGACGTCAATGTGAAAGACCAATCGGACGAAGAAGCCGGTGGATTCGTCGTTGAGCGGAATAGTGCAGAAGTAGATGACCATGATGGGTTTCTTTCTGACGCAGACGAAGCAACCGAAGACCAGAACGAGGTGCACAAGAGCAGCGGTCTTGACACTAATGACGTTACACAAGCCGAATACGGCGGTGGCGGCTTTTTGCCAGACGCATACGACAATGAGGGTGAGGGCGAGCGTAGTCTTGAAGGCACCCCCGCTCAGAACATGGTCGAGCACTCCCACGATGAATCCCATCCCGATGACAATGCCGATCATGAATTTGCAGGAGGCTTTCTGCCAGATGACGACGATGGTCACGCCAACGAAAGCAATGAGAAGTATAGTACTCTTGTTCTCCAGGATGAGAACACTGCGGAGCGACTCGGGCCCGCCGGAGGAGCAAATAGAACCCGAGGAGACTACAATACAGAGCCGAACAATAACATACCGGATGGGCACGGACATAAAGATAATGTGCAGAATGGAGACATGGCCCCTTCCAATGCAAGCATGGATCATGACCGCACTGCGCGGACAGATTTATATCCTGCAGCTACTGTGCATGCCTCTGGGTCAAATAGCACACCGGGGTTGCTTCATAGTGAGAATTCATTGTTCGGAGATGAAGAGAGTGACAAAGGATCGATGCTTTCACACGATCCGGAGGACGATGAAGCGGAGCCAGACTGGCTGGAAAGTGACTGAATTGAGCTTCATGGCAATAACCGCAGATTCTGTAAGTGAATTAGAGATAAGCATCTGAGGCTCCATCTGCTCGTCTTCATCTGCACTCGAAGCGGGTGCATCTATCAGTGCCAGAAGGTACATGTAGTCCTGAGTAAGGTACCTTAGTGGTAGTGATATGTCCTCGGTGAGGAGAGTTCTACGCCAAGAGGCTTGGCGTGCGGACCAGGTCCCGAGAGTCAATGTTCTCTTCTTCTCACTCTGCTTCTGCTCTGCGAACATACAACCTTCCATCAACCATGGGCAAGTCATCCAAGGACAAACGCGACGCCTACTACCGGCTTGCGAAAGAGCAAGGATGGCGCGCGCGCTCTGCTTTCAAGCTACTCCAGCTTGATGAAGAATTCGATCTTTTCTCCGGAGTGTCGCGAGTGGTCGACCTGTGCGCAGCGCCTGGAAGCTGGTCGCAGGTCCTCTCGCGCATCCTCATCAAGGGAGAAAGAATCGGCAGAGCGTCGTGGGAAGACAAGCGCCATCAGTATCTTCTGCAGCAACGTGACGGCAATGCGCCAGATCAGGCTGCTGTAGCTGTCGAGCCTGACAGAAGCCCGCGCCCGGACGTGAAGATTGTGGCTATTGACCTTCAACCAATGTCGCCTCTAGAAGGTATCACATGCCTCAAAGCTGACATTACCCATCCGTCGACGATCCCACTCCTCCTCAAGGCTCTTGACCCGGAGTACGACCCTGCGTCATCCTCAGCAACGGAAGCATCGCATCCTGTTGACCTTGTCATATCCGATGGAGCTCCGGACGTGACGGGTCTACACGATCTCGACATATATGTACAGTCCCAATTGCTGTGGGCGGCACTCAACTTAGCGCTTTGTGTCCTCAAGCCTGGTGGAAGATTCGTTGCCAAGATTTTCCGTGCGAAGGATGTTGATGTGCTGTATGCTCAGCTCAAAACAGTATTCGAAAGTGTCAACGTGGCAAAGCCGAGGAGCAGTAGAGCCAGCAGTGTCGAAGCGTTCATTGTTTGCACAAACTTTCGTCCACCAAAGGGATTCAAGGCCAGTCTGGATGACCCGCTAGGTGTTTCTTCGGGCCACAGTTTGCCGACTCAAGAGACTGGTGATCTCGGGTCAGATCAGACCTGCTCAACTCGAGTTTTGCGAGCAGATGGGATTACGGAAATCAGTATCGATACAAATCACCAAGACCATCGTTGGATTGCTCCATTCCTCGCATGCGGGGACCTGAGCGGTTTCGACGCTGATGCTAGCCATAAGCTGCCAGAGGGACATGTGAGTCTGGACCCAGTCCAGCCACCAACAGCGCCCCCTTATCGCAAGGCCCTTGAGGAACGGAAGAAGATGGGTGGCGCATACGGCAAGACGAAGCTTGGTCATGTCTGAGGTACCTGCGCACAAGCGGCTCGACATGAAGAACTATATCTTCCATGCCTTGGCGATAACTCGATCTGCGTGTTACTGGTACCGCGCGAGAACACGGTGGATCTGGATTCCGGACAGCCAAATTCATCAGAAGCGCACAACGCATGCATGGCTGTTTGAAGATTACCAGGAGGCACGAGGGCCTAGAATTGAAATTGTCCATCATAAGGCTCAGAAATCACTACTCAGAGCACTTCCGGACCACCGTCAGCAGCCGCCGCCAGTCATCATGTGTATCGAAGGCTATTGGCGCATTGTCCTAATGTGAACAATAGCTATCCTGCTACAACAGCACGTACACTAAGCAGATATCTCTTGTTGTCCTCCGGTCGCTAAGATGATGGTACTCAAGTCCAAGCCTTTCCCCCTCTTCAAGTTTACGTCGACTTGGCAATTTGTCTGATGTATACACGGCAGGCATACTTCACGTTCGGGTTCGGCTCTATATGACACCGGACGGCGCACGTCAGTGGCCCTGTGAGGACATCACAACATCCTTTCAATCCTCATGCAAAGGACATGTGTGAATCTCGTCGCGATCCTGCGGAGATGCAATGGACACACAGTCAGAGATCAGGAAAGTGGACTATTGAGGGCTTTTTCTATCCAGAACAAGAAAACAAGGAACTGGTGTTATGCGAGACGTACAAGGGCTGTAGGGCTTTGAGCCTTTGTGCCATGTCGATATGCAGCAGGGTGTTAGTGCATGCGCACTTTCGTGCGACTGTCGGACCATTGAGTGCCGCGCTAGCCGTGGCAGAGTCCAGCGTAACCGACCTGGCTCTCCTCACTCCATCTGTTGCCTGTAATGGCCATGTCCGACAGCCCCAGGAGGCCATTACTGCGAAAGAGTAGTATCTCCACGATCGAACACGATACACGCCACAGCGTTCATCGCTGTCGTCTTCTCAGCAATGCGGCTGCAAAGTCCAGGTCTCGATATGACACGGCATTTGACAATAAGGTAGCTTTCAAGCTATGCTATGGCGCACCACAGTCAAGTGGTAGAAGAAAGTCCTCACAGACGTACACTCCTTGCCACAGTATTCTCAGCACTTAGCATACCATCATGAAGCCACCCAAGCAGCAGCAGCAGCATCTGCGGACAAGCGATGCAACATGTGGCATCCTTGATCCTGCAGTGCTTAGACGCATCAAGCCCTCGCAATAACACATAAACGACCCATGTCGGTTCGCGTAGCTCCGCAACTACAGTAAGCGCATCTCCACTACCACATTATGTATTGCCTTCGCATCTGTACACTTCCTATTGAGGTTCCGACCTGCGTTGCAAAGCCGAAAGCCTGTGGCCATATTTAGTCTGACGAACGTTACACCATCCCATCCTCTATACTGGCTGCATGGCGTTGGCGATTCTACCAGGACTTGTATGGACTGACATGTAACCACGAGGCACTATGCATTAGCCACGGCAGAAAACAACAAAGCTGGCTCCCATGAGTTCGTTTGATTGTAGAAGAAGCGGAGTCGTGGGCAGTGGTCACTCGCAGCGAGCGTGTGCATGGTATAAAGATGTAAGGCATACCTCTCACAACGGGAATTCCCTGTTTACACGGCATCTCTCTCTCTTTTCCAATTATCCCAACTTGTACTGTGCCATCCACTCCGGAAATAACATCTTCATCCCTTGGAGAGCACACTCAGTCTTACACCGACGACGACGACGACGACGACAACGACAACGACACCCACACCGACACCGACACCGACACCAACACCAACGGTTCCCACTCGTGCGACCCACCCAGGCTACGTCAGCACATCAACAACCACCAATCAACCAAGCAGAATGCACTCCTTCACAATGTTGTTGGCAGTCTCAACCACTCTCCTCGCCTGCTTCGCCTCTGCTGCTCCCGAAGCGGGTCGACCCCGATCAGGACCCTTTTTCAAGCAAAAGCGTCCTAGCTGGTATGGCGGTCGATCCGACACGTGCATGAGTGACGACGAAGCGCAGGGCGTGGCGACGAATTTCAAAAACCTCATTGCTGCATACAGTGATAGCCTGGCCAATTCGTCTCTCACCGTGGATTTTGTCGACTATTCGGATAGTGTGATTGAGTTGATCAATAATGGCTGTCCGAATTCTGTGATGGCTGTATGTGGACTTTTTTTTTCTTTTTTTTCTTCTTCTTCTCACTCTCTCACTGCCGCAGGGTATCGGTATCAAAGAGCGAAACAATATCGAACCAAAAGCTAAACTCTTGCCTTAATAGCTTGGTACCGCAACCTTCGACTCTCGAGCGTCCTTCATAGCCGGCCAATCCGCTCAACCAGCAATTCCCTTTGAACAATTGAATCTCTGGTACGTCCATTTTATAACCCACTCATCCTCCAACCCCCCCCCCCAACCTCTCCCTTTCTTCTCCTTTCCCTTTCCCTCCCTCCCTCCCTCCCCAAAAAACAAAGAATTCGGCTAAAAAACTAAACTCCCACCGCTTATCACTCACACAGGCACAACTGCGACTCCGTCACCATCCGCTGGGTTTCAGCCGGTGCAGGTCAAGAGCCCGAGCAAGTCACGGGTATCATCGTGCTAGAGACGGTGTACTCTTCGGGAAGTTGGGTGATCAGCACTGTGTTTTCGGAATTCAATAGTGGGGCTTGGCTTGTTAATTTGGGGGTTTTTAAGCCGACGAATTGTACGGTGTGAGTGTTGGATTATGATGATGATGATGATGGTGTTTGTTTCGTAATCCTTTCCTCTTTCCGTCATCATGGATGAGCGGGGGGAGGGGGAACTTTTTATAGTTTGTGTGTGTGTGTGTATAGGAATGTGGCTTTTGTTGTAGATATGCTGCTGCTGCGGTCGATATGGATGGGTATTGAGTGGACATTTTGCTAGTGCGAAAACCCTTCTCTCTGTCGGGACATGAAAATGTGGAAGGCGTAGAAATGATAATCAACGTGAGACTACCTACTGTTGTATGAACTGCCATTAACTACCTCCCCACATCGGATTTGAGAACAAAACTATCGAAATGGCCATAGATAAAATGTGAGATTTGCGAATCCCTCTTACATAGGTATACTTGTATTCAAAAACCCGAGCTACCTAGTATCCCAAACCCTTCAATACCTATCCCACTCCTCGCTTTCCATGCATGCATAACATGTACCTAGCCCTAGCTAATACCCAAGATCCGCCTTCGTCACGTCCTCGATGAAATGCGCCTCTCTATAGTTCTTGGTGAACCAGAGATACCAAGGAACGATAAAGGTCTTGATTTTGTGGCCCAACCATCCCGCCTCAGATACCGTTTTGACCACGTTCTTCGATTCCTCAAAGGCGACATCAATACGAGGTCTGCGGAGCTTCTCGTATGCCTCGAATGGCTCCTTCATGGTGTTCGGTTTGCCCTTTTCGATCCAGCGAGTCAAGCAGCGGGAGAAGAGAACTGTGTCCTCGAATACGATGCCGGTGCTTTCGCCTTGTGGAGGCATGGCGTGCTGTGCTACTGTGTTAGTTGTTTGGAGGCTCTGAGAGAGAGAGAGAGAGAAAGAGAGAGGACCACTTACTGCTGCATCTCCCAGAAGCATAACGCGGTTGGTGCTCCATTTCCCTTGCTTGGAAAGTGTAAAGACGGGCCACAAGTAGAAGTCTGTTGCCTTTTCGATCAACATTTTGATACAAGGAATCTGCGCATCACCGAAGCGCTCCAGAAGCTGTGCTCTCGTCCGTTCGGCATCTGCACCGACTGACTTCCATCCGTCTCGAGAGCCGATATCCTCGACCTGCATCAGCCCGCCTACGTAGACGGAGTCTGCGGCGGAGGAGTGGAAACTCGTTAATAGCATTCCTCTCCGAGCGAAGTTGATTGCCGTGCAGGCAAAGTGTACTTTGAAGTCCGGGTCAATCGGCGCGAAACCAAATGCGTTGGACACGCCCGAGTATGTAGCTTTTCGTTCCGGTTCGACATGCTTGAGCCGTGTCACGGAGTGTATGCCATCACATCCCATGAGCAGGTCGCCACTGACCGACTCGCCGTCCTCAAAGTGTAGGGTGACCTTCTCATCAGTCTCGTCGATCTTGACGGTGCGCTTCCCGCAGGTGATTGTGATGTTCTTCTGCTGCTCAATAGCGGCCAACACGCCCTTCAGAGCATCACCACGAGTGATGCGTAGAGCTTTGTACGGTGGGTTTCCTACTCCTTTGCCATCTGGTCCACGGAAACTGGACTCTGCAATCTTGCCCGAGTACACGTCGAAGACTTCGAGATAGTCGATGTCTCGGCCATAGTCGCGTTCGCGGATGATGGGTAAGGCACCCAGGTGATCGAGCATTCGAAGTGCATTGGGCGTGAGGTTGACAGCTCCTCCGATGGTAGCTGGCTCTGGGCGAATCTCGAAGATTCGAATGCGTGGGACCTGGTCTTTCGGTGCGAACTTGGTGAGTGCTAGAGCTGTGGTCAGTCCAGCAATACCGCCACCAAGTATGAGAACGTCCAGGCCTGGGGAAGCTGAAGCTGAAGCTGTATTGGTCGCCATGATGTATACTATCGATTGGCGGACTGGGAGAAGGCTTCTCAGGGTAGTCTGCAGATCATATATGGGAGGCAGACACAGTGATGATGATATCTTCCCTTTCCTACTCTTCAGCACTGTCACAGTCTGCCTGCAATAGAGTATCAGGATGCTCTGGGGCCGAGCCACATAACTCACTGCCAGGAACTCCCATACATGTAGCTAAAAGCAGGCCTCATGGTGAGACAAAGCCGTGGCCCATCAAACCTACCTTACCTTACCTTACCTTCCCGCCAGCAGTCTCGCAGGTGGACGACGAAGATTGAAGGTCCGAAGAGCTACGGATGCCGTGTCCAACGTGATGATGAGCTGAAGGACCGGACTCCACCTGCCAGGATCCATAAGGTACATGTACAGTATGTGGGATGTCTAAAAACGCTTCTTCGGAGTGTGCTGAGGGGAGCCGTCCGCCGTGACTGTGTTCTGCACGGTACCGATCGTCCGAAGTTCGTATCGATGATGATGATGATGATGCAGCAGGGCTCGTGGAGCGGGTAATTATTGCACAAACACACACTTCGAAAGTGAATGTTGTTCGCATTGCCCTGCCTCCTTTGCCGTACAGGAGACTCCATCACATGATACTAGAATGAAATGGAGGGAGACGGCCATCGGACGCTCAATGAAATGGACGATCGAGACTGATGCATTGCAGAGAAGGGCGTGACAACCGTAAGTCGTGAGGCCGGCCATACGCTTGTTGCTGTAGTCTTCTATGGGCTGAGTATGGTAGAACTATGACTGAGTCGTCGAAATCAATATTCTAGTTCTATGCCGTCGTTCTTCCTGACGCCAAGAGCCGCAGCCTGATGCTTTGACAAAACCTTGCACAACGTTGGCTTCCACCAGACATGTCAACAACATCACTGCTGCCACTCGGCCAAGGACCTCGAGTGATCGTGTACCATCAGACCCATCATGGCCCAAACAATGGCCCCCCTATCTCTCTCCTTCCCCTCATCACTAACGCCACGGGAGTAACACATGTCATCATCGCGGCCATACATGTCAACTCGAGACCAGAAGACCTCACATTAAACGACACTTCTCCCTCTCACGAAAAGTTCAACATCCTATGGGGCGAAGTCGCCTGGCTGCAAGCCAGCGGAATCAAAGTCCTAGGAATGCTAGGAGGGTTCGCCAAAGGCAGCTATGCGAGACTGTGTAGCAATGACCTTGTGCAATTCGAGAACTTCTACCTTCCGCTCCGAGACATGGTCCGGCAGCGCCGTCTCGATGGCTTAGATCTCGATATCGAGGAACCTACAAGCCTCTCTGGCACGATCCGTCTGATTGATCGCTTAAGATCGGATTTTGGCCCGGACTTCGTGATCACCTTGGCGCCTGTTGCGACGGCACTTTTGCCTGGTCAGCCGCATTTGTCCGGACCGGAATTCGACTATCGGGTGCTCGAACAGGTGCGAGGACGTGAGATTGCGTGGTATAACACGCAGTTTTACTGTGGGTGGGGTGATGCCGGCACGACGGTATGGTATGATGCCATTATCAGTGCCGGATGGAAGCCAGAGAAAGTCGTCATGGGGCTAATGTCGAATCCGTATGGCTGTTTAATGTTCCCCCCTCGTGTGAGACTCAAACAGAGAGGCTAATACAGTCGTGTGCCAGAGCAAATGGACCAGGCCACATAGAGTGGTCCCGTCAAGAGCCTGTTCTACGAGCTCTACGAGCACGGTATCCGACTTTCGGCGGAGTCATGTGTTGGGAGTTCTTCAATGCTCTGCCGGGAGGCCATGAGAGGCCCTGGGAGTGGGCAGCGAATATGGCTCGCACGCTTCGCACGCCAATCCTGCCGACCACATCTCCTCCTGTCCCCATCAGACCATATGGAATGCCTCAGCTTCCACCGCCGGCCCACAACTTCCCCGCTGAGAGTCTCAGGACGTTGAAGGATCTGGGCTTTAGCGAGCAGCAAGCTGTGGCAGCTTTGAACTCCACTGGCGGAAACGTGGAGTATGCCGCCGGTCTGCTATTTCAGGACTGAGACAAACACACGTGCTACCACACGATATATGTAGACTCATGTCTGGAGGTCTCTGGGAGAGCATGTACCATGTCTTGGCGCCTCAAAGGTAGTATGAGCTGCTTTCTTCCAAACAATATTCTTGAACAGTCTCGCGTAGAGAACAGCTGCCTGCCACTTGGGACTGAAATGTTCAGATATCAACAACGAGGAATGAAAGACTTCACTGACTGAGTAGTACACAGAAAAGGGAGCTGACTAGGAGAGCTTCATTCAGATTGAACAGGACCAATTGCAGTCTTTGCAAACTTGATTGATAAGGTATCTGTACTGCCGATACTTCTATGCGGCGACGGAATCCTCTGCGCGAAATACGATGCTGCGGCTGCTGCTGCTGCTGATAATTTCGTCTGCGCCACGCTATGTGAGCAGGCATGTTCTTTGCCCTGCTTCTTTAAGTTATAGGCTATAGTACAAGTTCCACTGTCGTGATATGGCATGTGAACTTTCGTGAGAGACATCGACCGTGACCGGTCTCTAGCTGCGTTCGCTACCGCGAAGGCGCACGACCTGTCCGTACTTTTGCAATTTCGTGATGAGCTGATCGCCTTGTCGGACCACATCGTTGTACCTAAAGTCGTTTGTCAGTATTGTCTCGAATGGAAGCAGGATACGGAAATCGACTCACTGCTTATTCTTGTCGTCTGCGCGCTGCGTCTCAATGATCCCTCGAACTCTATCGATCGTGCACGGAAGTCGGTCTGATGCGATAAACGGCGCCAGGTCCTTATCCAGCCAGTCGACTGATACCCCAAAGCTGTTTGCCATTGACTCTAGACCAACCACTTTGTAGCTCTGCAGCAGCTGCGAGTATGCACGTAGTCGCATTTCTCGCACGAACCAGCTCTTGTGCTCGTACAAGTATCGGTCTGTTGACAAGAAGTTTTGCTCGACTGCAGCCAAGCTGGAAAAGAAGCTCGAATACTCACCCTTGTACAGACTTTGTATCATGGTCGCGAGTGGCTTGAAATTGACCTTGGGCTCTGCCTTGGCCTGGGCTTCAGCAGACGCTGACCCGGTGGCAAGCGTGGTAAGGTTGACAGCTGTCGGCGTGGGTGTTGCGGTGCTCTCCACCTCCATCTTCTCCTCGTCGCCTGCAGCTGGCCCCGCAGATGCGGAGCCGGCGAGGGCAGCAAGACGATCCGTATCATTTGCACTGCCAAAAACAGCAATCACCTCCGGTGCGTCCACCACTTTAGACTTGAAGTCGCGGCGAGGCAAGCTGACGGCGCCAGCAAGCGTGGCATACACCACGAGCGAGCTGTATGAGCAGAGTTCTGTCGACGTGAAGGTGGACAAGGAATCGAGGAGAAGCGGTGCGGCAAGGTTGTGGGCGCGAATGGTGAGCAGATGCAGACCGTTGTAGGCCTTGAGCCGATTCCGGCGGTCCCAGTCACCTCCACTCTCTACCAGCATCTGCGCGCGGTCGACATTCTTCTTGACCAGTAGCTTGTCGTCGAAGAAGAGACCGATGCGGATGATGGCAAGAACAATATCAATCTTGGTGCCCAGAATGCTTGTCTTCTCCAACAGCTTCTCGAACTCCACCAACGCCTTGTCCTTGTCACCCACTCGTGTGTAGAACTCTGCGCGCTTCCCTCGTGCCGCCTGCACCTCAGTCTCGCCCGCATTCTCCACAGCATCATCCTCAGCCTTCTGGATCTCCGCCAGCTCCTTATCGTTGTCGGCCTTGAGCGTCTCATACAACTTCTCGTCCCACGGCAGCTCCACACTGGTGTCCCTGTTGCCGCCCAGCACGCCCAGAATTGAGGGCTGATTGATGCTGCTGGTCCGCCGTAGCATGTGGAAGGGCGAAGGGGCCTTGGAGTTTGTATTCTGTCTGCTGATGGTAGGCGACAGGGCGGAGCTGCCTTCGCCCGATGCGTTCAGCTTCCCCGTCTGAGGATGAGCCAGGTAGGCGTACAGAGGGGCCATCTTGTGCTCCTGGATGTCATCTTGCAGACTCTTCAGCGCCGCTTGCTTGACTTTGGCGTCGGTGGAGGGTGACGCGAGGGCAAAGACGCTTTGCGCGATGGCGAGTTGCGGAAACGCCAGGTACATTGGTTCGCCCATCTCGGCTCTCCTCTCCTCTGATCTTCTCTTCTCGCCTGGTCCTTCTCTTCTCGGAGTATAGTTGTCAAGTTCAGAGCTGGGTGAGTGGTTGATGTGGTCGGTGTGTGCGGAAAGGAAGTGGTGTGGTGTGATGGGCTGGTGGTGGTGGTGGTGTTGCGGTGTCGCTGATGATGCAGTCGGTGTCTTGGTTGAGCGGTTCACTTCAAAGCAGCTAGAACTAGAACTAAGGTACAGCTCGATTTAGCTCTACCGAGCTTCCTTGCTCTCACTCTCGCTCTTGCTGCGCTCTTTCTTACATTGACACTCCCGTCAGTACCACTCTGATATTCTTCCCTTGTCTACATCTCCTTCCTCCTTACCACCGCCACAATCCATACGACAGCCGCGTCCATAGACACCACTGCCACTGCCGACCCGATCATGCCCTCGGAAGAGTCAGAAGATGCCACGCGAAAGAGAGTCGCACCAAAAAGGAAACGCGAGACTCCAGCTTCCCGCACTGCTCGTTCCAAGACTACGACCACACCCGCTGCATATGCGCGACGGAGCCCGCCTCGTGGTGCCGAAGCACGACGTGATCCTGACAGCGACGGAGGAGATCGTTCTCCGCCTCGCAAGCTGAAGCGGCCAGGAGCTGGTGCGCGCATTGCTGCTGGCAATAGGGAGGCCGCAGAACGTGAGCGACGACAGCGAGAGGAGGAAGCACGGAGAGAAGTGCAAGGACGGTCAGTCAATGCCGCGGAGCTCGTAGCAGAGCACTACAATGCTGTACCCGAGCGAGGTCGAGAATGGCGTAGCACAGACAGCAAGATCAAAGGCTTGAGGAGTTTGAACAACTGGATCAAGTCCACTTTGATCCAGAAGTTCTCTCGGCCCGAAATCCCAGTGGAGGACATGAAAGTTATTGATCTAGCTTGCGGAAAGGGTGGTGACCTGGGGAAATGGGAGAAGGCTCCACAGATTCCCGTGCTCTATGTGGGTTGTGATATCGCCAATGTGTCAATTGAGCAAGCGCAAGCACGACACAACAATCCCCGAGGGCAAAACGGCCGACAACGGCGACCACGAATGCAGGCCGAGTTCTATGTTCATGACACCTTTGCACACTCGCTCATCGATATCCCACTGGTCCGGACCATTGGTTTCAATCCAAATGTTGGTCCAGGCGGAATCATACAAGGTGGGATGGCTACTGGAGGGTTCGACGTCGTCAGCATGATGTTCGCACTGCACTACTCTTTCGAGACTGAAGAGCTCGCCAGGGGTATGTTGAGGAATGTCTCGGGGGCCCTGAAGAAAGGTGGTCGCTTTATAGGAGTCATGCCCAACAGCGATGTGATTACTTCAAAGGTGAAGAGCTTACTCGCCTTGGAAAAGAACTCAACCAAGGCCCCCAACGGCACATCAACACCAGC
Organism: Mycosphaerella sp. Ston1; assembly: GCA_000504405.2. Lineage (NCBI taxonomy): Eukaryota > Fungi > Ascomycota > Dothideomycetes > Mycosphaerellales > Mycosphaerellaceae > Mycosphaerella > Mycosphaerella sp. Ston1. The sequence goes on along the minus strand of KZ104961.1, from coordinate 56,643 downwards.
TGCTGCCAACGTAGTGGCCTCGAGCATACAGCCCGCAGAAGTGGACGATTGGGATCCCGAGAAGCCGGCAGACGCCTCAGACGATGACTGGGATCCCGAAAAGCCCAGCGAATCCGTGCCACCTACCACAAACGGCAACGAAGACGAAGACGACTGGGATCCAGAAAAGCCATCCGACCCAACACCAGCAGCAGCGGCCACGCAAGCAGTCTCTGAGCCCGCCGCTGAAACGAACGGGGCTTCGCGTAGCCCGATCGATGAGGCTGCTCCGCCTCTGACCTGGGGTAACTCCATCTACAGCGTGAAATTTCCACGTCAACAACTCCTCACACAGAAGCCTCTGCCGAAAGATGGAGTCTTTCGCCCTCCCTTTGGCTGGAAATATCACTACAGTCTAGAGGAAGCCGTCGATGCAGCCGAGTACGTCGTGCCGTGGGAGGCTTTCCGTGCATTAGCAGAAGACTACGGTCTGGAATTGATGTACCGGAAGGGCTTCCGAGAGGTATTTGAGGACGAGAGTGAGGACCGAGAGTTGGGTCAACTGGCTGAGAGGATGGGCGTCCTCAGCAGAGATCGAAGTTTGCCTAATGGAGGCTTGCTGGTCAATTCTGAAGAAATGGATGCTGCGAGTTTCTATCATGCTTTTTGCTTCTACAAGACTTAGGAGCGTTTCGAGGTGACATACTCCCGAGTCGGGACGATTTGATTTGGTTCGTAACATCAGCTTAGAGGCGGGAGTCATAGACAAAAGACAGGGAAAGCAAAACAGTTGGCTTGTGTATGTCTGCTGTATCTACTTCATGTTGATCGCATGCAGCTTATGAATAAAAACAGCACGTAGTAAATAGAGACCACATCCGATGCTATCCGATGTTGTTCAACTTCAGCCAAAAGACGCACTCTAAGGCCCCATAATTTGAACAGGCGAAGTCGCATGGCCATAGCTAAACGCGAGTGTAATAAGGGATTGATAGCGGCCCAGTCAGCTGCCACAAGTTTGCATCGCCGAATGACCGGGGTCTGCGAGCCGCATCTATGAGTGATATGTAAACAACACAGGAAACTGTTACTTTAGTCAAGGTCTACAGCTGCTGCGCTATGAGAACAACCACAATATATCTACAAGGCGTCTTGGAGCAACCTGTTCATCTTGTGCATCTTTGAGGAAACCGATAGGTCGATTGTGCGGTCTCCAATCTCAACGACAAGACCACCACGGATGTCTGGATTGACCTATAGGATGTAATGTCAGTACATCGAAGCTCCTGATTCCCTGTTGTTGTCCATAAACAGGACTGTACGCTTACCTTGGCCACAACCTTGACCTTCTTGTTCGCACCCACGTATTGGCTCTTGCTGACTGCATTCTCCAGCTGCTTGATGACCTTGGCGTCCAATGGCGCAGCGCTGGTGATGTTGAGCTCGACCTCGCCGCGGGAGGCACTCATGAGCTGCGCAAACTTTTCTGTGACGCCCTCGAGCACGCTGAGTCGGTTGTTCTCGGCCAAGGTATTCAAGAAGCCGGAAACAGTGTTTGTCTTGTCCTGAACACTAATACCCTTCTGAAGCTCGGCGACGATCTGCTTCTTGTCCTCGACGGTAAGAGTAGGTGATGCGAGGATTTGCTGAAGCTTTGGTTCCTTCTTGAATGTAGCACTCAAGCTCTCCAATGCCCTGGACACGTTCTCGATCGAGGAATTCTTGGCCGCGGCGGTGTACTGCACAACAGGGAACCTAGTTAGTCTGGGCGCATGCGGGAGTTGAAGCGCGTGCCATTGGAGGTCATACCAGTGCGCTGGCGTAGGTGCCATCGACGCCGAAGACTTCGATAGGAGGCCTGGTGTTGGCGGAGGCAGGCTTTGCGGCGGCCTCGGCGAAGGAGCGCGTTGCTGCGGCGAGTTGAAATCGAGGTGCTGCCACTCGGGCAGAGCGTGCTGCGGCACGGCCAGCGAACATGGTGCGAGTATCGGTGGTGGAGAGGAGAACTGGACTCTGCGTGCGGATCGGAGTGAAGCTCTGCGCTGCTCTCTGTATGTTGCTCTCGAGAGAAGTGGTCGGGTGACGGCAAGATCCGTCGGAGGATGTCGCGGATGACTTCACCCGCTCACTTTCACCATGCTGTCTACGTTGTACTTCTTCGTGTTGTCTACTCTTCCACGATGCTGGCTATTGTTCCATCATGCCATCTTGCACTACTTCGCATGCCTACTTATGTGACTGTATCATCCAAATACATGTGTTGAAAGGACTGCCACCAGAGAGTGCTCGTTGTGCGGCGAAGGCGCCAGGGTGGTGAAGAGATAGGGCTTGCGTAAAGATGAGCGCGAAGGGCGGACAGTGACACAATCGGGCAGATCAGTGGCCTTCATTGGGGCGGAGAGCCATTCTACGACTGTGTGGGATTGCTACGCAGCGACGGGATATTGGACATCGTCCTGACCTTGCCGCGGCTCCTGCGCAACGCCAAAAGCTACAGGACGGGGGAGGAACATGCTCAGGCCGTCCATGCCACCAGGCTCGAGACAGGCATAGTATCAGCACGAATACAACCGCTTTGGCTACGATATCATTTCTCACTCGTGTCGTGACGACTAACAACCAAGTGTAGTTCTATCGGCTAGAATAGCACGCAGGAACACCGATGCCAAGCACTTGACTTGCCCAATCGTACGACCAGGTCGATATGCTATTGGCATCACAATAGCAGTGTGCTTGCCTGTCTTCATGGCCTCGTCACCGGACAAGCGTTTTGAGTTGCTATTGTGCTCGACTCTCCCACCATTCGGCCATGTTTCATAGCTCCAGATTCGGCTTAGCGTGTGGGCATGGTCGTCGAAATCCCCAATATCAAAAAAACCACTCTCATGTTGATGAGGGACATAATATGAGAACTCGCTCACATCTGATGCAACGAATTGCGTCCGACAGTTGTGTAGACGCTCTGCTAAGCTGCGCGGCCAGTGTCCTTTTAGAAGCAAAATCGAACAATAACTGCTGCAGCAGGAATGCTATGGCTTTTCCACAATAGCTGCATGTACAACGGATCTGCCATTGAGTGAATGGAAACAGCATGCTATTGTCGGTCACAGCTGTGATCATGCAAAAAGGCTGCTTTCCCGCTCTCACTTCAGCGTCCACGTTCTCTTCTGCTCAACTCGCTTTTCGAGCTTACAGCTTCGCGATATCTTTCCACGGTCACCCAGTGTACTCTAACAATACACACACGCGAGCAGATACAACTCCCTAGGCGCAGAAGCAATCGCGAGTTAGGCATACACTCAAACGGTCAGTTCACCTCCGTCGTCACAAGACATGCGCACAGACTCCCAGCCGCTGCATTCCCACAGCTACCATTCCTTCACTTTCCCCATCACTGTCGACACCACACTCCTCCATCCATAACTCACTCACTCACACACACCCAAACCCACTAACATCTGACCAGGCTACTTGCGCTTCTTCCGACGAGCTTGGCCACCAATCTAGCGAACTCGAGCGGTTAGGTGCCAGTGGATCTTGACCACCTTGCTTTTCTCGATACTCATCATCCACAACCGCACAATATGGGCTGCACGGAAGAGGGCCATTCTCACCCGTGGCCGACCTCCGGCACACTTATCATCCAACGCTGCGAGATCCGGTGCAACTTTTGCACTGGCGCAAAAGCACTCAAAGCATGGAAGTATGCCTGGTATCTGCGCCGCCATGTGCGCGAGGTCCACTGCAAGGCGGGTAATCGCAAGGCGCCCTACGACCTGGATGTTTCGACAGAGTGGTTCGTGCCCCTTGCACGCCGAGCTTCGAAGTACGTGCTAACTTTCCACCAGGAAGGCGAAGAGTGCCAAAGATAGAAAGAAAAAACCCGTGAAGCAAGAGAGCCCTGCCAACAATGAAGACGACGACGGCAGTGAACCAGAAGACGCCATGGCTGCTAAAGGAGCCGTGTTTTCAGACTCAGATTGGGTTCAACAGCCGATCTATGCAGATGCTCCAAATCAGCACCCGGGCGAGTCGGAACGCTTCAAAAGAATCGCTATCCGTGACGTGGACTTTGGCCAGGAGCTTGTACTCGGCGATGAGGACGAGAAGAATCTCGTGAAACACACCGAAGTCTTCAACGACGACGATATTTGCACATTTCTTGAAGCACAGGCGCAGTCATTTGTGCAGTTCATCGACGAACGCCCAGCAATGGCACAGAACGTCGATGATTTGGAGATCAATGAAGAGGTTACCACTGATAATGACGGCGCAGAGGCAAGCACGAAGGACACCGACCTCGTGGCCGAGCGAAGTGCCACCTACTTCGGCCTTGACGAGAATGGCGACGCTGTCGAGCGCCCGCATTTCACCCAAGGCGACTTCGACGGCAACGATCGCTTCTTTATGCCAGATTATCCAGAGGACCCCGACTTGGGGTTTGACGACGTCCCTCTGGCAAGCATTTCAAGCATGTCCCACCCGTCCAATAACGTGCATCCTCCAACAAATCAGGACTACGCGATTATGCTCGGCGTCCTGGAGGAGACAACCAATGCTATGCGCGAGCAAGGCATGAGCTCTGAGCAAATGGTTTACACTATGCAAGAGATTGTCCGAGAGGTTCAAGAGCGTACTGTACCGTTCAGCGAGCTCTAGACTATAAGCGGCGCCAAAGTTCACTGCTCAGATAGAGATTGATTGAGTCGGCGGCAACTCCGAGTCGCTGCTCCTGGCTTAACGCTCGAATCCGACGGAGATTCGACATTATACACTTTACCAGCGGTCTCGATAACGACCCTTCGCCGCAAACCTACCCTTCACCGCAAACCCACTCTCGTTAATAGGACAAGACTCGAAATTACTAGTAGAAAACAAAGAAAGAAAGACGAAGACACAGAGAACAACTACAACAAAGAGAAACAGAAGACACTCTTTGATAACGGCCACAGCCTCGACAACACACTCTTTTACAACAGCTACAGCCTCGACTGTAGACACGATAGGGACGATTACTAACGATACTCGATGCATGCCGTGGTTGCCGCTCGCTTCAAGAGCTAGGCTTCGTGGGTGCAAGCCATTATGGAGGGCTTGCAACTACCTTACAGGACATACCTGGTGCATTGATTGGCGTTGGAGAAAGCAGTTACATAAGACCAGTCAAAGGAGCTGGCTGAGCACAAGCTGGTACCTTGCTGCATATAAGTCAGGTACACATCTTGACTTCGAAGTTCAGTTCCAATCATCCTACGGTTCAGTTTTGGTGAATTCATGCGATGTTCGTTTATATGCTATAACAGAATCATCGCCACGGCCATCATCGTCGCTACGCTTCTGCCTACCAGCGCCTACTCCTCGACCTGACCTGACCTGACCTGACCTGACCGCCGCTTCCCTTACTCACTCGTCGCTGAACCTCCAACCACCTCCTTCTCCTTCCCCTTGCGACATGCTTTCGGAGAATTCTCCCCGACACTCTTCTCCCTTTCCCTCCTCCGATCGACAACGACACTACTAGACCCCATGCTCACCCGGTCTTTTCCCGCCTTTCGACTACTACTACTCCCCTGCTGATTGGGCTGCTTCACGGGATGAGGCGTAAAATCGTCTTTCCAATACACCGTCTGCGCTTCTTGCGCCGCGGTGATGCCGGAGACTATGCATTTGAAATGGATCCGCGTTTGGATGATTGTCTAAAAGAAAAAAAGATTTTTGTTGGTAAAAGAGTTTTGATATGTTGGTTCTCTTTCTGAGGAGGAGGAGGAGGTGGAGCAAGCAGAAGCAAGCAAGCAAGCAGAAGCAAGCAGCAGAAGCAGAGAGGATAATGATTCAACGTACCTCGCATCTCGCGGCTGCATACCAGGATAGTTTCTCATAGCTTTCGAGGATGTCTGCTGCTTCACTTCTTCGACGGAGAGATTCGATGGATTCTGGGGTTCGGCTTCGTGTTATTCCTCCTGTTGATCGGATGCCCATGGTGTTGGTGGTGATGATGTTGATGTTGTTCGTGCCGCTGCTGCGAGGAGAGTGATGGGAAGCCATCATTAAGATTGAGGGTGTGAAGGACTTTTTGGTTTTATGATACCTGTCCCCGTTCTGGGTACTTCGGTTCCGTTTTTTTTTATGTGGTTCGCGCGACTGTGCTATCGTTCGTTCGTGGTCCGGTCTGCCTTCTTCTCAGGCTCTCTCTCTCACATGCTGCTGTCTTTACCCGTTCTCGCATGCAGAAGACCCATGTAGGATTGCTTGTGATTGCATGGAAGTAGATTGCTTGTGCGTCCGATGGGGTGTGGTATCGTTTTTTTCTGTAATTTCTTATCAGGCGAGTCTGCCGCCGCGGTTTATGTCGGGTTTTTCTGTACGGATCATTGTCTCGGAGCATGAACCGGTGAGGGGGGGGGAGAGAGGGGCGGCGAGAGAGCGAGCATTCCATTGTTCGTGATAATGCCAAGACTCAAGAGTCTCTTGGAGCTCCTTAATCGGTACCTTAAGGTACTGTACCTATGTAGTGCACGACATATGAGCTTGGTTGGTCCGTCTCGTCTACTTCTACTTCTCCTGCTTCCCAGCGCCTTCGTTCCCTTCTTGTACTCATATTTGCCGCTTGAGACCCCTTAGAGTAGTGCACAGCGTCGAACCTTTGTCGAGAACGAGTAATACACTATAGCACACTACAGCACAGCACCGCACAGCGCAACACAGCACCCACGCGCCGCTCGAGTTCGTCGATTCACAACGGAGACTCGAATGCGCGCCTGAACACCTTCTTCCGCTGCTGGTCGGCGCCGACCCCTCTCCAGCTTCTCCCCACTCTAGTCCTACGGCGACGGCGAGACTCCACCGCCAACAGACAATATGGCGCCGCGAAACCCGTGCTCCCTTCTCCCTCGGCGGCTGCAGATTGTAGCGTCTCTGGCGGTGGCTGTCGTGCTTTGCACCATCTTCTTCCTGGGAAACTCGAACACAGACGACTACGACGGTCTCGTCCAGAAATTGCCATACGGGCCCAAGCTGGAAGAAAGCGTGCATAAGGCAGTGGTGGAGTCGCAGCACATTGTCGACCACATTCCCTTGCTGGGGACACCCGCCCATGAGCCCCCGCCAGAGCAGGCCAACAGCAGCAGTGGTGACACGAAATGGTATAGCGACTGGAAGTGGAAGAACCCGTTCAGCAGCAGCGTGGTGCACGATGAGGAGCGCACCGTACTGCCGCCTTTGCAGCACCGACCGCCTGTATACACGTACTACGATGCGAGCGCGCGCAGGAAAGACGAGAAGAGCAAGAAGGCGGAGCAGCAGCTGCTACAGATCTGGCGAAAGGCATGGTGGGCAAAGGGCTTCCGTCCAGTAGTGCTGAGCAGGTCTGAGGCGATGCATAATCCGCTGTTTCGCACCATGCAGGGCTTGCAGTTGCAGAAGTCGTTCGAGCATGAGCTGATGCGATGGCTCGCTTGGGGCAGCATGCGTGGAGGCATTCTGACCAACTTCATGGCTGTGCCCATGGCCGCCTACGATGACCCTCTGCTGTCGTTCTTGCGGCGCGGAGAGTATCCAGAGCTGACCCGTTACGAAGGCCTCGACAACGGCTTGTTCGTCGGCAGCCCCGATCACATCGATACTGCTCTGAAAGAAGCTCTGCGCTCGTCGGCTATCAAAAGGGTCAAGTTTATCGATGAGGCTCTTCCGGACGACATGATGAAGGTCGATCCTCAGCACGATGGCATTGCATTCTACAGCAACAGGACTATCACAGCAAAGTATGAAGCCATCCAAGCAAAGCTCCTGGACCCAAAGACTATTGGAGACGGGCTGGCTATGCTACCTGCTCTGATCAACAGCCATCTTCACTTGACCTGGCAAAATATCTTCGCCAGAGGCATATCCGTGGTCAAGCCTTTGCCTGAGCACACGTCCGCCATCATGGAGCCTGCCATCGATATCGCGCGCAACCTCTCTCAGTGCGCCGACTCGCCAATACCCGCGTCTTGCCCTCCCAATAGGCCGAGATGCAGACCTTGTGTGTCCAATAATGTTCCGATCACCGCTGATAAATACTTTCGCAATGAGAGCGACCGCTTTCAGATCGGCACAGTCCCTCATCCGCTGACTATTCAAAGTCTGGTCAAGCAGAACGACAACTGGAATGTGTCGAGCATCAGACGTAACACATCTCGAGACATATGGATACTGGCGGCGACAAAACTGTTGCTAGGCACTGGCATATCTTCATTTGAACGCCTGCCGGTCATGAAGACCGCTGTGGCGTCTGACATTGGAAGCTTTCGATCCTTGTGGCTGTCCGCAGAAGATCCACCTACCAAGGAGAATGAAGACGATCGCGATGAGCTGGACTGGATATTTGGCTTTCAGCTACCACGCGATCCCCTCCCAGACGGGAAGAGCGAGACACCTGTTCCCGGCCCAGAGAGGCGTCCCCCTGCACCCAAGCCAGAATACGGCGACGGGCCGGTGCCATCAGAAGAAGATCTGAAGCGCGAATTCAAGCTGCTGGAGTCGAGCAGGATGCAGCTCAAGAGTGGCGAGAAGCGAGGAGCGGAGAGTGCAGTGGTGAATAAGGAGACCATTGAAGCCTGGAATCTGGCTGATACCGAGATCTGGAAATTCATTCGCGCCTGGAATGCTCGACGGCATATGGAGAGACAAGCATGGCAAAGTGAAGAAAAGTCCTTTCAAGGCAAAGGCGTCTTGGATCGGTGGCGAGATAGTGTCACTTGAAGTAGCAGGCGCCGTTGCCCGTATTTTGTGCTTTCCTGCACTCTGTTCGTCGTTGACTTGCTAGTGGGTTCGTTGTCATGGTGCATGTACCTGCGTGAAGCAATGGCGGTCCCAGAGCTGCCCTGGTTACCTTACACTGTCTAATGCCTCCCTCCGTTCGACACTCATGCCTCCTATTGGCATTGATAACGTCCGCTATTGGGTTTCCCGTCATCACATAAAACGTATCGCTGCGTATCTACATTCACTATTGACCGCTCTCTGAGCATCCATAACCCATCATGGGCGAAGAAGACATGCAGACTTGGAGCATGACTCCCGAAAGGGTCGAAATCGCGGTTGAAGCAGTGCGAAGGGGAAACTTTCTACCACCTTTACGAGACAGCAATGTTGGCCTGCCATTTGAATACATCGAGGACGATGACAACGTCGAATATGAGTCCTCACACGAGAGTGTCGATGAGGAGGCCCAGGCAGCTGCCGAACGAAGACATGCGGTGGATATGTACGAATCGGATGCCCCTGTTCCCGAATCCTTCGATGAGGTCCGCGATGATGAAGAGGACGCCGCATGGTGTACCGAGGATCCTACGAAGTTCAAGAGGGCCTTGCAACGCTCGCAACAACGAGAGGCAAGCAAGAGTGCATTGCGAAGCTCACGACGACGAGATTCCATTGCCCAACCTGCAGAGCTGCCACATGGATTGCCAATTCAGCGAGAGACCGCGTCTAGCTGTAATCTAGCGTCTGGGTCTCTTGAGACTGCTGGAGAGACTCATCAGCAGCAGACTGATTCATGGCTGCTCAAATCCCCGTCATTCATTTCAGGAAGCTTGCCGCAAAGTGCTGCATACATTCCCAAGGACGACTCCGCCCCGGAAACAACAACTCCTTCTCAACTGCCGTCTTCACTTTCGAGTGAGGTAGCCGTGGGCTAGCATCCTGCGCATACACAACCCACGACATCTGATTTATGCCGGGAAATGCACACAGATCATATCGAGGTCGCCGCGCCAGCTCCAGGCGCTGATCTAAAGACCCCAAGCATAGAAGATGACGCCCGACGCCCGCATGATCGCGAGCCCACGCCGGCGGTCATGCAAGCGCAACATGCTGAGCAGCGTTCGCAGACAGCTCGGTTTCCCAGAGCAAAAGAGATAGAGCCTCCAGATCGCAAGCAGATGCCGGATCATGCGACACTGCCGCGCACACCCCGACTGGCACCAGCAACCCCTGCGACAGAGCCAGTGGCACCACAGCTCGGGGAGATGGCCTGTCCACCCTTCACGCGAAGCGTGGCTCCTTCATATCAGGACAAAGAACAGAGACTATCACTGGCCGATGACGCTCTCCAAGAAGCCTACAAATATGACATGAAAGGTGAATACGCCTTCGCCTACGACCTCTACATGGAAGCTTATGATATCTTATTCCCACTGTGGAAGGCAGAGACCAAGCACAGTGTCAAGAAAGAGATGAGAAAGCAACTGCAAGAGATTGGCGAACACATAGCAGAGCTCAGAACGGCGATAATCCCTGGTTCATCGGATCTCAGACGACCGGGAAAGCCGCAGCTGGACTACAGCGTGGTCATGCAGCTGCGAGAGAAAGCTAGAAAGTTTCCTCCTGACGAGCCGCCGGTTCGATTTCAAGCCAGCAGGCCCAAACATCAGCCCCAGATGCCTACAGAACCTCACGCCAGACGCAATGCCCGGGATTCGTCGTCACCCGAGGCCGAGCCTCGAAGTCGAAGCCCAGTGCGAAGCAGCGCAATTGCAGTCCCATCGATAGAAGCAACGTATCAGTCTTCGACTCCTCCTCACGTAAGGCCTGCACCAAGTCAGTCACGCGATGGCACACCGGCCGCACGAAGACCTCGCGCGATGACGCCTATCGAGGAATTGCGTGCGCTCACCCCCGATCATCCAAAGCGCGGCATGAGTGCATATGTGCCAGACACCACGGATGATCCTCGTGTACTGAAGTCACGAAGCAAGCAAGATCCGAACTTTCAAAAACGTCACACTTACGAACGCGGTGATATATGGCACAACCATGAGCAAAGCTCAACCAAGAGTATGATCATGAAGATTGAGTCACTACTTAACGATGAAGGGGATCCATCGCCGCGGAAAGATACCTGGTGGGATGGTTCTGGTACCTATGATGCGGAATTTGCCATCAAAAAGCACCAAGAAGTCGACCTGTTGAGGGAATAGAATCCACGACCCCATCCGAAAGATCCAGTCCTTCTCGGTCGAGTGCTGCAGTTCGACGATGATGATGATGATATGGAAGGGCAAGAGGAAGATGAGGACGGAGAGCAAGAGGGGATGGACGAGGTGAGGCTGGCTGCCATCAACCGCACCTTGGACCATGCTCTAGAACGTACACGTGCCCATACTGCGATGTTTGCTAGACTCGCCATGCCCCTCGCCCCCAGCAGCAGCACTCCTCCAGGCCTTACTGACAGCGAGAGAAAGACTCAAGAACAAGAACAGGGAGATACAACACAGCGGAGCCCAATTGAGATAATCGCTGCTCGCAAAAAGGAATATATCGATGCACTCGAGGAGATGGAGGAGCAATGCAAGAGCAAACCGTCCAAGGAGAATTCATTGAAGAGGAAACATGAGGGAGCTGCTGCTCAGTCAAACCCTCTCAGAAACGAGGTGCGGCAGGATGGTGTCTATAATGATGAAGACGATAAGAACGACGAGGAGATATCTGGTGAAGACGGCCTGGCAGTTGACACACGTCGACGGCTAAGAGCTTCGACACCGGATGGGAGTCTCGAGGACGCACTAGAGAGATCTCAGAAAGATTGGCGAAAGGCTTGGGCCGAATCACGCATGCGGGAGATGATTCGATCTAGGGACGCATTACCTGCCTTCCAGGTGGAACAGGTGGAAAAAAGGCCGCTTGGAGAACAAAAAGAGCATCACGAGCAGCAAGAAGATGCTGAAATTGAGGCCAACGAGCTTGTTCCAAGTCAGACTGTCTCAGTTCGCGGGACTCGTCTGCAGAAGAAAGCTCCTACGCCTGAATATGAGCGGCAAGTTCACTTCTCTAGGGATCTGGCACCGACTTCGAAGGAACAAGAGGATCGCGACTTAGCAGCTGCTCTCTTGGCGTCTGTCGAGACTGCTCCGCAAAGCTCAGCGGCATTGCAAGAGGACTCTCCGAAGGCCTCTCCAATGGCTGCCGTTCAATCCCACTCCCCAAGCCTCGGCCTTCCTGGCCCTGGCGTGATACCGAACCCGAACTTCAAAGTCCACGAGGCGCGCTTCGTAAAGGACCATCGCCGAACGTTAGAATACTGCGTCTCTTTCCACCCGCAGGATATCCCGCGCTATGTTGAGGGCACCGACGCTTCCATATCCGGCCCTCAGTGGTATATCGCCATTGATCAGTTCTGGCGACATGATCCTCGGGGACGTGGCCATGTGCTGCTCACGCTACCTGAGCAGCATGCATATGATGAGGAGAAGGCGCCATATTAGTACCAGATATCGCCTTCACCTTATGGTCGGTCTGTGGTGGGGTTTACATGGAGGGAAGACATGCGCTCCTTTTATTATCATGTTCACGAGTTTGGAAGGATGTACAGTCCGCGCGATGAGACCAAGAAAGAGCCGAGAAGTCTGGGACCGGAGTGGAACGAGGCTCTTTTGGCTTACTGGAGGAGGCTGCACCATACGCTGCATACGAGGAGGAATGCCCTGCTTTTGGCCCGTTCAGACATGGGAAACAAGGTTCGAAAAGTCGAAGCCAGGGTGAAGGAGGTGTTGGAATTGTATAGCAAGGCTGTGGGCAAAGAGAAGCACGCGGAGATAACCGAGTAGCTGAAGGGGGCGGTGGAGAAGGCGAAGGGGGCACAAGGACTCCTAGGACGGACAGTCTTGTTGAACACGCTCGTTACGTAGTAGGACAGGCAATATCGCAGTGAATATGAGGCTAGTGCCGCTAGTCCCTATCGGGGCTTGAACAAAACTCCAAATATGCTCACATCTTACATATTATGATATTACCCTTACCTCTACCTTAACCTTAGTAGCACCTCGCCCTTCTGCTGCTCCACCACCAGAACCAGCACAACAATCCACCTCGCCCATCGCAATGGATTATCAGAACCGCGCCGGCTCCAAGTTCGGTGGTGGTGGTGTCGCCTCACAGAGCGCCACCAACGCCGACCGACGCGAACGTCTGCGAAAACTCGCCCTTGAGACCATCGACCTCGACAAAGACCCGTACTTCTTCAAGAACCACGTCGGCTCCTTCGAATGTCGTCTCTGCCTCACCGTCCATCAAAACGATGGCTCCTACCTGGCCCACACCCAAGGCCGAAAGCATCAAACGAACCTCGCCCGTCGCGCAGCAAAAGATGCGCAAATGGGCAAGAAACACGCCGATGAGGGCTACACAGGCGCCAATGCCGTCCAGATCAAGAGAAACGTGGTCAAGATTGGACGACCGGGGTACAGTGTGACGAAAACGCGCGACCCCATCACGCGACAGGAAGGCCTGCTGTTCTCGCTGCAGTACCCCGAAATCAGCCAAGGTGTGGAGCCACGAGTGAGGTTCATGAGCGCATACGAGCAGAAAGTGGAGGATCCGCCGGATAAGGCTTTTCAGTATCTCCTTGTTGCTGCCGAGCCGTACGATACGTGTGGATTCAAGATTCAGGCGCGCGATATTGATCGGAGAGAGGAGAAGTATTGGACTTGGTGGGATCAGGATAGTAAGCAGTTTTGGGTGCAGATCAACTTTAAGACGGAGCGTGAGGAGAGGTTCAGTGGTGTGCCTGGTCTGGCACCTGGTGGCATGGGAAGGTGAGGCAGGCAACGAGTATGAAAGATGGTGAGCAAGCCATGAGACTACATGAGTAGTGATTCGACCCGAGCACTGCGCCAGGAATGTCAGAAATACCGCTGGGCAAAGCTTCCAGAAACGAGCTCTTGTCTGCTCAGAGCGACTTTCAACTAAAAGTGGGCTATGCCTGGAGCAAGGTAGCGGAGACAACAGCAGGACGCTCCTAGTAGATGAGGTGCTGGTGCTGGAGAATCTGGAGGCCCTTAGCCTTTCAAAAGGCCACTCAAAAGTCGAGACACGACGCAGTGCAGTAAGAAGACGCAATCTTGTTCGGAGTGCTTTAAACACTAGCTAACCAATGACAAGCACTTTATCACCACTCGAGCCTTTCAAAAAAACAACCTCTGCTGAAATGAGTGAGAGGTCTCTCCTTCTTACAGGCTTCGCAATTCTGAATCGAGAGAGCATCGATCAAAATTGATTGAGAAGACTCTGAGCAAGTGAGTGTATGATAACTAGACCATCGAGGGAAAATGAAGAAAAAAGAAAAGTTAATCAATCTCACTCGTTCGCCCTTTTCCCCCTCACGTAACAAAAAGGTAGATCGCTTCCTCCCTCCCTCCCTCCCTCCTTGTGTGGAATTGAATTCGATAACAGACGTATACCATACCATACCATGGCATACTCTTGTTACCAAGGGAACTTTTGCGGGCAAAAAAACTGGTTGTATAGAGAGAGAGAGAGAGAGAGAG
>KZ104961.1:0-42346 GCA_000504405.2 Mycosphaerella sp. Ston1 | reverse complement strand
GAGAGAGAGAGAGAGAGAGAGAGAGATAAAGTTTGTATCCATCAGAAGCTGTTTTTGATGAATTGGGTGTGTAACTACATACATACATCCACTCTGGGACAAGAAGGCATTTGAAAAAAGCCGGAGCACTTCTCTTCAAATAAAGGTATCCCATCCCATCCCATCCATAGATCCATCAAATCATACTATGTTACAAAGAAAATTTCAACCACCACACCACACCGAGCTTCGCATATATATACATATATATATATATATATATAGTGCGTTTACATATACCTTAGTCAAGGTACTTTCAAGTTTAGTGTTTTTTTGTATTCACGACATCAACTCATACTTCCCCTCAACGTCACTACTGGCTCTCTTCCACCCGCCGTCATCCTCGACACGAGCAGCACCAGCAGCACTACTCTCTCGTTGATCGTCGAAATCGAAGCCGGAAATCGAGGCCCAGCTGGGATAGTGGACTGGTCCTTTGGAGACACCTAAGCCCACGCCGACGACGTCGTCGTTGTCTGCTGCTGGAACTTTGGGAGTACCATCGGGATTAGGACTGGGTTTGTAAGCGGAGTATGTTGTACTCTGCTTCTTGTTTGCGATACCCATGACGCTGTCGGCGTTGTCGTCGTCGTCGTCTTCATCTTGGTCTTTTTGCTCCTCCTCCTCCTCTTCTTCTTCTTCTTCCTGCTCGTCTTCTTCGCGAATACTACTCTGTCTTCCCGCTCTCAAACTCTCCGGTAACCAGTCCGGCGTCAAAGGCTGCGGCCTCGCGGGTTTTCCCTTTTTGTCCGTCGCCAGCGACTTGAAAGGGTTATTCGAAGCCAAACCCACCGCTCTAGCAGCGACACCACCACCACTGAATGCTTGATAGTCCTCGGTAGAGATCGTCGGAGCTGGACTGGCCATGGGGCTCAAGAAAGAAGGATCTATGATGGGCGAAGGACGCTTTTTTCGCCAAATGGGTGCACTGGAGTAGGCGCCTGCGGGAGCCCAGGCGGGTTTTTTGGAAGAAGAAGAATAGGAAGAAGATGATATGGTGAATGGCAAAGGGGATGTCGGTGAGACGTCGAAGGAGCTCTTGGGTGAAGCTTTGGGGCTCTGGTAGCGAGCTCGACTGAGGATGTAATCGCGATCGCTGATGCCGCCGGGAAGTGGAGAGACATGGCGGAATGTGGAATGGGGAGTTTGACATGAGAGTGAGGCAGGTGAGATGGATGCGGTTTGCTCCCTGTTGTAGACTGGCATGGGAGGTCGTGGGGGAAGATATAATTCTGTTGTCTTGATTGCTGGCATTGGAGAGGCGGTTCTTGAGGCTGAGACGAAGCCCATGGGTCCGGAGTCGCTTGACGAGGTGGACCCATTTGGAGAGGTAGGTGCTGTCGGGGAATCGCTAGTGTCATCTACTGAGCTGCCAGGGAGCTCGGAGAATGCTAGTGATGATGTCGGGCTCGTGGTTGGTCTGGCCACATCTCGAGCGGGATCAGAAATAGGAGAAGTGTCGTCGGTGCTTGAATCAGTCTCGAGTAAGTCTGGCAGAGCATTAAATTTCTCGATCTCAGAAGTCAAGTCATTCACTGTGAAGGTGGATCGCTGCAGCTCCCGCCAGGTCGACGCTCTCCTTGTGGGTGACTCGGCGTCCATCTCTGAAGGTTGAACATTGTCGCTATCCAATTTCGACCCAACGTCGGCCATAATGAAAAGATTGCTGGCCAACGATCTTAATCGAAGCTCTCGTGGTCGGAGACTGGTCTCTTCTGCATCGAGTTCAGACGCCGTGCACTTGGTTTGTCTACTGCTCGATCTCGAAGGTATCATGGCCGTGTATTCTGCATCTGCTTCAGCTCCAGCTGGTACATCAGATCCAAGTACGAATGGAAAGCTAGAAAGCCTCCGCAGGCTGGCAGCTGCTCGTGAAGGCGATTCAGCGTCCAGTTCATTGATCACTGGCAGATCGTCGCCCACCAGCTCATGTGATATTGCCATTCCGTGGTCGTCGAAGAACTCAGGGACACCCCTTCGTGTAGAACCAGAGGAATTTGACATGGAATTAGTCGAGTTCGACTTTTGTAGTCTGGAGTGACCGCGTTTCCTTACGACTCCGCTCAGTGGAACCACTGGTACTTCTCTCTCTGTGATGCACGCCTGGCGCGCCGAGTCGGACCTGGCCAGTTTCTCCGCACTGTGCGCCAATTCTGGGAAGTTGGTCCTTAGGGGGTTTTTGGGCGCTCCACCAAACCAACTTCGTGAACCTTCCCCAATGGTAGGCTCTGTTCTGCCTGACATGATGCTTCCAGGCCCTCCCCACAATGACGATGAAGCTGGAGTCGGAGCCATTTCGGCGTCTCGCACAGCCTTGAAGTACGAGCCTGTTTGCTTCTTTCTCCGCCACAATGCAAAGAATATCGTTGCTGCCAAGGCTACTGCTGCGGTAATGATAATCACACCCAAGGCAACGGCCACTTTCCAATCGCCATCATTTTTGCCGCGTTTGGCCTTGACATCGCTACTTGTCGCCGTTGGTGTTGATGAAGAGGTTGTAGTCCCAGTTGTCGAGGTGATGGAGCTTGTGCTACTCGAGCTTGCGGTTGAGCTAGATGTGGAAGATGCAGTCGTAGAGACGGAGGATGTTGAGCTAGCAGTTGACTGCGAAGTTGATCTCGAACTTGAGATGGTTGTCAACGTCGTCGAACTCGGTAGGGAAGCCGAGGAAGACGGCGTCCACCAGACTGTCGACGTTGGGGCCGCTGTCCAGCTGGGAACTCCAGTATAAGTCGTGCCGCCTATGTCGAAGGAGCTCGGCCATGCCGCAGTTTGGAGGTTGACACCGCTCGGTACTCCATCAGGATACGCCTCATTGATAAGAGACTGGGCGGCCTCGATCACGCCGTCGATACGATTCTGCTGCGTGCCCCCGTCCCATAAGTCTTCTCCTTCCCACGGCGCAGGCGCTCTTGGTCTGAGCAGTCCGCATCGTGCGGCGATCGGTGTCGTCCATAGTATTAAAATTATTAGTTCTGTAGTTTTGGCTGCTTGGCAGCGCATGGCTAGATCTGTCTGCCACGACGAATGAGTGTATAGGGGTCGGGTGTCGTTAGGGCGCGTGCATTAGGAAGGTGGTAGGTCCAAAGGTTCTCGAACAGGAGAATGGCGGGCCTTTCGCCATTATACTCCAGCACCAAGCCTCAGATTGCCCGCGTTGGAGGCCTTTGCCTGCTACTGCGAATCACGCTCGATGACATGGCGCGCGGGTCAAGGCGCTCGATCACGAATGCTAGGTAATCTCATTTGTCCCGCAGTGAAAGGTGCACCCAAGAAGAGATTTGGTCCATGTGCAGCACGCTCTGACACATGCGAGATGAACGTCACTGGGCCAATTTCAGCAGCGAAGAGCGTTATGGACGTCGTACTGCCAGTCTGCCATCTGCGCCACCATCCTACCGCCAGCCTACCACCAGAGGCTTGTGGTCGTCGTGTTGCCGATGTCCAAGACGCGCACAACGGCTCTGCATGATATCAGCAATCGCAAACCACGACGTTGGCTCAGTCGTGAGCATAAGGTAACAATAGCGGCCCTAGCATGATGAGACGACTGACGATGGAGTAGTGTCGACAAACTCGGTTTCACGTTGCGTGTTTGACCGGGATGGGCCAGGCGTGGCGTCGGACCTCGAGTCAGAAATAGTTCAAGCTCTAGACTCCATGCGGCGGGAACCCTGAGATACAGCACCATGGTCCATAAGGCAGTTCTAGTGACCATGCTGTGATACCACAAGGCACCTTGGCATCACATTTCTATAAGTGAACTTCCCGTCCATTTCCCCAACGCACACTCCGGGGCCCCATCATTGATGCTCATTGATGCTCATTGATGCTCATTGATGGAGGAGGACTTCCATGCTCTCGCACTGGTCGAGGCCGTCTGTCCGCCGCACGAGGCCCAGTCTAATACACAGTATGCGAGCATTCGTGTGCCTTCTGGTGATCTCGTGTGAATGTGATCTGTGGCTGTGGACGCGTGCGGTGCTGCATGTCTGGCCATGCCTACGTGCAGCACATGCGACACGCGACAACCTGACACCTCACACCTGAGACCCGTCTTGTCTGGTGTATCAACTGCCTGCCACACACGTCGAGTCTCGTCGCTGGGCATCTCAATCGCTTGACTGCAAAATATGCAGGACTCGCTCACGTCTCAAGCCAAGTCCAGTAAGTACATCATCATGCTGGGACGCGCAGTGTCGTTGCAATATGTTACAGTACCTATATTAGCTGTCTCTGAGTTCCTTGGGTCTATTTCACTTACTGTCAAAGCTATACCGCAACCACTCACCCACCGCTCTTAGACTCTCCCACCGCACCGTCTCACTCTCATCTTGCATCAAGCTCATGACCCTCGCCTTGAGCCCAAACTTCTCCAACTGTGTTCTCTTCTCCGGACACACTTTTACAAGGTTGGCGACATCGCTGCATCCGATAGCAAGCACCTGTTTGTCGTTGGCCCAATCTTTGCCCATGATTTCTGCCAGCTTCTTACATATCGCGCCTTTCTCCTCTTCGATGATCCGCTGTGCATTTTCGCGCCAGAACGCTTCGTCCTTGTGTGGTGGCGACCAACGCAGGTGACCAGAGTTGACTTCTGCTGCATACTCGTCAAATGTGGTTTGCGTTTTCGTGTATTCCTCGACCATGGCTTTCAAGCTCTCCAGATCTTCTAGCAAGTCTTCGTCGGTCAAATGGCGCCCTTTCAGGTTGGTGAGCACTGCCGGTAGTCGCGCGGGTAGCGCTGCGGGCATCAGTGTGGACTTGTTGGCAGACAGGAGGTTATTGAGCGTGCCCAATAGTAGGCGAGTCGTCTTCTCCTTGGGCGAGATGCGCAAGAGTTGAGTGTACAGAGGCACGATATCATGCTCCTCGTCTAGTCCTGGTCCCACCAGCGCACCCTCAAAGGACAACTGCCAGATGACCATGAGGATGTGGTATAAGAGTTGGAGACCAACCCCGCTGATTTTGATTGACTCGGGCATGCTGCGTATGCTGGCACTCGTGGATCCGCCATTGTACATTGTGCTGTCCGAGTCCTTTCCACCAGTCGCATTGTGCAGCACTTCCATCAATGGTCCCAGAGTTTCTTTTCGTTGCTTCCAGAACTGCTGTCGTGACTTGGAGGTGCGCAGCAGCGCGCTGTAGTGCTGCACGGCAATGTCCTGCAGATTTGAGTCGGAGGCCTTTGCGAGCTCGGCAATGTATGAGTACAGCGTGGGAAGTGCTTCGTCCATATCGGGAGTCGACTTGGGTTGTGCGATGAGGGCGAAGGACATGAGAGAGGCGAGCACGGCGGAGGTCAGCAGCGGAATGGGGTCTTCGGGGTTGTTGGACTGCTTAAGGAGCGGCAGAAGAGGCTTATAGGGGTGTGCGTGTTTGGTGAGGGACTCGGTCAGTACGGGGATGTCTAAGGTACCATAAATCGTCAGTCACTGTAGAACTACCTGGAGCGGGCGTGGGCGAGAACAACTGACCATCCACAATGTCGCCCGTCAACACCAGCATGTACTGCAGAATGTCGGTCCGCTTGGCAGCGCTCTCGAAGATGCTCTTGGTCTGGCCATTGCCGAGCAGCAAATCGGTATACGTCTGCACGTCGCCCTCGATGGTCTGCTTGCGCTGTTCCTTGCGCACCTTGTCGATTGCCTTGATGTTCTTGAGCTGCTCGTCCGTGATCGTCTTGGCCCTGACTGCGCCCTCCCACGAGATGGGCCGCGCGCGGATGTTGTTTTGCAGCGACACGATGTACGCTGGCGGGTCGATTGACATGGCGAGGGTGCTGCAGTGGACTGGATTCGACTGGGATTGGATTGGTATGGATTGGACTGAACTGGACTGGACTGGTATGGACTGGACTGGAGTATTGGAGGAGTGCCTGAGTATGGGATGGTAGGGGGGCCGTCTGCTATGAGCGTGCAGGCAGCTCAGTGGAAGCTCTCATTTGACGTCGTTGTCATCCTGAGGAGGAAGCTGTATGGGTGCTGCGCTAAGCTGTTCTGGTTGTAGTTCAGCCTCATCCTGCTGTGCAGCCACTGTAGTTCAGCCTCAACTCTGATAGTTCTAGCACGCAGTGTGGCGTCGCTCTAGTCCAAGCTTGTGGCTTCACTTCGGCCAACAACACCGCCAAGATACCTTACCTTACCTACCTTACTGTAGCTGTATACAGGACTAACGATACGTGAGTTACCTCCCTTCGCTTTACTTCAGCTTCATGTTCCGCCTCCAAACAACATGAACATCGACAGCAACGAGCAATGCATCACGCAGAACACGCTCCACACGACGGCACTGTCCACTCCTCTCTTGTGCCGCTGAGTTAAGGTAATGCTCTGGTATCTCCTCTCTCCTCTGCGAGGCACCACCCAGCCGCCGCGACTCTCTCCCGGCCATCCAGTCCGACGAGCCTTCTACCGCCATGGCAAGACCACCGCCCAGCATTGGCTCGTGGCCATGCTGGTCTCTGTGGCTATCGCCATGGGCTTCTCCTACCCCACCATCTTTCTCGCGGAAACCCCCACTGCCGGACTCGCCGCCTACCCTCACCACGCCTGGACGACGGTCAAACCAATCGCCAATGATGATGGCTCGGCTGCCGTCGATATCGAGCTGAGGCAGATCTGGGTCCATGGATCGTACATGGACGCCCTCTCCAAGGATGTCCTGAAGCGTGGTCTGGCCGTGCAGCAGACACTCGTTGGCCACGAGAATCTCGGCCATACCATGCACAGCCTGAACGACAAGCTGCGCTCCAGCGCCGTTCCGTGGGCCTTCCATTCGCCGCTCATGTACTGGAACAACTCGGCCGATCTGATTGATGCTGATCCGGATGTTCTGAGCACCATCAACGACCAAAAGCACAGCTCCTCGTCACTCAATGTAGCCCTGCGGCCTGCCTCCGTCTTCGCCGGCAAGGAGTTCGACAGGACCAAGCTACGTGCCGCAGATGCTCTTGTCATTACTCTGATGAACAAAGGCGGCGGCGGCGGCGGTGGTGTTGGCATGGGCGACAGATGGCATGACATGATGCAGACCTTGGCCGACGGTGCTTGTCCTGGCTGCACTCTGTTTCCCTCTGACGGCAATGTCACACGCAATCGCGTGTACGAGTTCAGCTTCACGCCCTTGAGTATCTCGGCACATCTCGCTCTCTCGGTGGCATACTCCGCCATGGCAATATACGTGCTCCTGAGCTTCCGTAGGCTGCGAGCGTTCCACAGTCGTGGTGGTCTTGTGGTCACTGCCATCACGCAGATGACTTGCTCCATTCTGTCCAGTTTCACTATCTGCCACATACTCAAGGTAAGAACATCAAGTCAACGCATGTCGCGTGAGCTGCGCCCGCTGATGTTCTCGCATGGTCTTCCGCCTGCAGATCAACCTTAGTACCATACCACAGAATGCTTATCCATTCGTAGTCCTGGTTTTAGGTGTCGAGAATATCTTCAGACTGATCAATGCCGTGCTCGCCTATTCGCCAACAATGGCTACAGAACTACGAATTGCAAACGCTCTTGGAGATATAGGACCCGTGTCGGTGGCTGCTGCTGCGCAGAACTTAACAGTGCTGGCTATACTGTCCACAGTCGTGTCTCCTGGTGTCGCCGCTTTTTGTGCCTTTGCAGCGATCGCGACTCTTTTCGATTCCTTTTTCCTTCTAACCTTTTTTGTCGCAGTGTTGAGTGTGGACATCAGACGTCTGGAGTTGCAGGATGCCATCGCAGCACGGCACAGCAAATCGCGGCGGGAAAAGCAGTCGCGGGCAACACCGCACCATACTTGGATGGATGCTCTGTTCCAAGGTCGACTACCATTCAGTACACGTATGGCAGGGACAGCTGTCACGGCCACATTTGTCCTCTCCCTCAATTACCACTTCTTCGAACGTAAAGGAGCTGGTGCCACCATTCGGGATGTACTCAATCTGATGAAGAGTGGCTCTGGTCCGCTCACTGAAGACACTTTCGCACCGCCGCCAATGAATGCCAGTCTCACGCCTTCAGAGTGGTTGAGGCTACAGGACTTCGACACTGCTAAGGAGGTAATGAGATTGGCGAAGCCCGGTGCTGACAGGTTCGTGATTTGTCTCTTCGCGCCTCTCGTCGTAGTACTGGAAGGTTCTGATCGTACTGCCGTTGGAGGCCAAGCATGGACACAGACACTACGCAGCTTTGCTGTGCATCACTTCTACCCGGTTATCGTGGCCATCATATTCATTGTGGCTTTCGTTATGTTACTCATGAACTTCCTACTCTATAGTTCTGGAGATGAAGATCACGATCTTGCTCTCGAGGCTATGGAGGATACCTTGACCTGCGACACGGTCGTCCTTCCGCACAGGCTCGATATTGTGAAAATGGCTGCGAGCGATACCGGTCACTTGATCACAGTGGCCCTCGATCGAACGATCGCCATCACGGTCGTCGACACGACACAGCAATCATATCGAACCTTTGCTCTGCCAACTCATGTACTCCAGCACATCTCGTGGCCAATTCGACACCTTGCCATCGACGATGCTGGAGAGTGGATCGCCTGCCATTGCTCCGACGACCAAATACTCGTCTACAATCTTACGCATGGCTCCATCATGTCGAATGTCGTTCCATACCCGGATGACCATGGAGCACGTCTCTTCACCTTTGTGTCTCTGCCATCCGGTGACAGTATGAAGCTACACCTTCTTGTCCTTACTTCAGGGGGACGACTAGCCATGAGCTGCCTCGAGAGTGGTCTACGTCATGAGAATGACCTATCACATCTCCCTCTCATGGGTGCTGCTATCGTGGATACTGTGCAAGGTCGTCAACTCTATCTTGTCGGAATGGAAGCACATATCAAAGCTCACGCTTGGACGGGAAGTCATTGGGCGGTCACCAACACTTCGCAACTACAGATCGAGACTGAGATGGGGCACCTAGGAGCTCATCTCACGGACCAGGTAGATATCCAATCGCATCGTGATCTGGGTACAGAATTGATCATTGTCACCACTTCAGCATCCGCCATCTTTCTTGATAGTCTTACACTGGCTCCCATTGCCAAATTCAATTTCGTGGCTGGAGAGAAAGACAGGAAAAGAGGGTCGCCCAGCCGCGAGTGTCTAGGAGCTCGCAGTGGTGATAAGTTACTGATGGGAGCCTCAAGGCTTTGTCCGGCTTGTGGCAGTCTCGCGTTACGCAGAGCTGCCGTAGCCAGCGACAGAACGGACAGCGAAGATGTCTGTACCATTAGAACATGGTCAGCACATCGCAAAGACGACAACGACGACGGTGACTCTTGCATCTGCCTTGCACAGCGCTCGGCGTCTTGCCAAGCGTTCAGTCCACAGAATTACGACACATATTCCATACCTTCACCGGGCGTTTGGAGTACGATTGCGAAAGGCCAAGCTATCATCGGCTTGCGCAAGCAACCCATACCAGGTGGTGGCAAAGGCCAAACAGATGCATACGCAAGCAGAAATGCGAGAAAACCAACGCCTTCCCAGCTTCGGCAACGCAGACGCGACATTGGCCAACGTGCAGCACAACTGGATGCCGACGGCGAAGATCAAGTTTGGGAAGCTTACAAGCTGTCCATTGAAGGCGATTTGCAAGTTCTGGAGCTTCCGCCGCCAGAAACAGACTCACTTTATGTTCATAATGCCGGCCCTGCCCTTCCACTCGACGGCCAGAGTGTTGTTGTGGCATTTGGAAATTGTGTCAAAGTAATTCGTAATGCGAGGAGAGCTACGGGTGTCAGCTCTAGAAGCTCTGCCATTACTACTGCTGGTACTGTTGCTGGTACTACTACTAGTAGTAGTAGAACTAGTAACACTACTTCTGCTCTTCTGTACAACAGATAGGATTCGAGTATGAAGTATTGAGATGAATGGAGAGAATATTCTATGCAGGGCTCCATACTCAGCGCTTGTTTTGTTCGGGTCTTGAAGCTCGAGCCATCCACAATATCGGTTACAAGTTCGTCACATCTCACCTGCCTCCGAACAGTGACACCTTCAACAACAGGTACATGTACATGTATTCTCGTACACCCCTTATTGTCAGCCGCAATTACGAGAGAGATGGCACAACATATACAACACAGCTTTAGACCAACAAAGCACCATTTTTCTCTCTCCCTTTCTCTCTTTTCTTTGAGTGGAGAAGCCAATAGTATAGCTAATAAGGTAGATAGATACTAGAGAGGCTTATAAAGAATATAGGTAGAAGCTGTACCTTAATGAGAGGAGGTTTGATAGGTAGGTAGGTATATATACGTTGCATGTACCTCTACTATATAATATAGACGTATACAACAACAGTGTACTTACCTTACCTTATAACGTAGTACCTACTAGAATGATGTACATGTATACCACGAGGCACGCATATATAAGGTATATATGCAGTATAGCGCGTCAAGTCAAGTCTAGGATAAGTAAGGTCCGTATCCTCTAGCACTCGTCAATAATAACGAATTCGGTGGCTGCACAAGCAATATTGTAACAGGGAAGGTACGGTATTTAAGGAATCGAGTTCGGAAGATACCTATAGAGGTCTTATAAAGGCTGTTATGTATGTCTGTCGCACAACACCTCTAACCCGGGGGTACATGGAAGTTCTTTTACTACTCCTAACGGACTTGACTCGTTGAACTGAACGAGGCGAAACAAAAAAGAAAGGCCCCTCTTGTCTAATAATACTCATCTGAGATTGCTTCAGTCTTCCTTCAGGATTTAGTATTATTATTAATAGGTGCATGTACATACGGGTAACGGCAGGTGCAGTATGTTTTGTAATTTGAGCGCATCGGTGACCATCATCTTCCTGAATTGATTATCCTTCTTCTTTTTCCAAACATTCGGGTATTACCTTATTGATCATACATTCTGGTGTCTGAAATCATCATCAACAAGAAGAACATCAACAACAACACCAAGATGCAATACCGACTCTTCAGCATCGCAGCTCTTGTAGCATGTGTCTTCGCACAAGAGGATTCCGCAGCTGAATCATCTGGAGCCGCAGAACTGTTCGTAGAGATTCTCTTTCCTTTTTCTCTCTCGCCTACCTGACCTTTACCATTTCAACTTTCAACAAGAAAGGATACTGGAATACTCAGCTGACTATAGACTTCCCGCAGACTATATGTCGTCTCAGTACTCCAAACAGCGCTTCCCTCATCCCTCATCAACGAAGCCCTCACCAACTCAGCCGGAGTGTCGTCACAACTCGCGTCAGAATTCGCAGCAGGCGAGACGCCAGCATGGTTTACAGCTCTGCCGACTGAAGTGCAAACCTATCTCATTCCTGCGCTTGCGACTGATGCCATGGGGACGGCTACTGGAACTGGTGCGTTGATTACTCCCTCCGGCACCAGCTACAACAACGGCACCTTTACTTCTTCATCTTCCATCACGAACTCTACACTTACGTCCTTCTCCTCGTCCTCGTCGTCCTCGTCCTCCTCTCGCCGTACTTCGACAACATTGACTGAGTCGAGTCAAACAGGTGCTTCGGCGACGGGTACTCGAGGAAGTTCTTCTTCCTCCAGTGAGGCCGGAGCTGCAATGCCTACTAGTGTGGCGATGGGACTGGCCGGTATGGCAGCGGGTATTATGGGTGTGCTGGCTCTGTAAGGGGAGATTTGCGCCATCCATCATTTTTGTGTCTACAAGAAGGATTGCTCACCGTTCTTGCCACTATTCATGTGGATTTCTCTCCGCGACCTGGACCTGCTGCACACAATCATTACTGGAATTTCTACTGTACTATTCCTTGGCGAGGCCGTGGGACCAGGTTTCTGTCAAGACTAGATGTGGATGGAGGCGTGCTGTGTTCGGAGATTGGAAGGGGCGAGAGTGTGATAATAATAGTGACAACGTCGGTAGGCCACGATCGAGGGCTGTGGTGGTAGGTAGTGAAGTGAGTCGCGAGTCGCCGCAAGTCTCAAGACGACAGGGATATCTTGAGACAACGTAATGAGTGGAGGTATTGGAGGAGCTTGAAAGAGTCACGGGTGGCTGGCTGTAGTCTAATGATGTTTGATGTTTGATGTTTTGATGTCTGAGACGGGTCTTACTACTCTTGTCCGTATGGAACTTCTACCAGTTCCACACGTTTCTTCACGGGTCTCCCCGCCGTTGCGACGGTTGCGACCGTTCGGTGCAGCCAGGCCAGAGGCAGACGTTGATGCCGTTGCTGCCTCAGGTTCCACAACTTCTGTGTCTTCACGGTTGCAGCTCGTATCATCCAATGGCATCCATATTGTGATAGTCTTATTGCCCATATGTCCATGTCTGCAATACAGATACATGTATCTACAGAGGACTCCGGAGAGACAGACTGACAGACTGAGAGACTGGTCGGCTTCGTGGTAACACGGCCCGAGGCAGCGACATCCTTACGTCACCTAGAAGATACAGTACCTCGTACCTGAGGTTCAGGTTCATTGCCACTTCTCAACTCGGTGAAATACTGTATCTATAAGAGGTAGGTATAGGTAGATACCTTCCTCCTCAATGGCTTCCCGATTCCAACCACAAACTGCTATCAAACGAGCCCAGCAAGTCACTACCCACATCAAACCACAAACTCAATTCAGGATGGCTTCCACTACTCACCACAAGCTGAACACTGGTGCAACCATTCCCGCCCTCGGATTTGGCACATGGCAGGACAAGGATGCACAGGAAGACGCCGTCTACCTTGCTCTCAAGGCCGGCTACAGACACATTGACACGGCCCGCATCTATGGTACCGAGCCTGCTGTAGCCCGCGGCATCAAGAAGTCTGGTGTGCCGAGAGATCAGATCTTCATCACGACCAAGCTTTGGAACAATCAGCACGATCCCAAGAGTGTTGAAAAGGCTCTCGATGCTAGTCTAAAGGACCTGGACACCGATTATGTAGACTTGTACCTCATGCACTGGCCCTCTGCATTCAAAGATGGAGACGATATGTTCCCCAAGGAGAACGGCAAGACTCTTACGGGCAATTCCGACTTCGTGGACACGTACAAGGCGATGGAGCAGTTACAGAAGAAGGGCAAGGCTCGGGCTATCGGTGTTTCCAACTTCTCCAAGGGAGAGCTTGAACGCCTCATCAAGGAGACGTCGATCGTTCCTGCTGCTCACCAGATCGAGTGCCATCCATACCTACAGCAAGCTAGCTTTGCCGCCTACCACAAGCAGCAAGGCATTCACATTACACAGTATTCGCCATTTGGCAATTCCAACGAAATCTATTCCAGCGGCAAGGATATCCCGAAGCTCATCGAGGATCCCACACTGGTTGAAGTAGGGAAGAAATACAACAAGAGTGGAGCGCAAACAGCTCTTGCTTGGGGAATTGCTCATGGCCGATCAGTGATTCCCAAGTCGAAGACCGAATCCCGCATCAAGCAAAATCTAGAGGGTGATTTCAAGCTCGAGGCTGAGGATGTCAAGAAGATTGACTCTATCGACAAGAAATTGCGATTCAATGATCCATCGGCAAACTTTGGTTGGAACTTCTACTCGGACCTTGATGGCAAGAAGCAGTAGATGGACTGCTATAACATTAAAAAAACAACGTGAGACCATTCTGTGTATTCCACACCACGTCTTTTGGAATTGTGAAATCGACATGAAAGGGACAAAGCAGGATGAGACAGCAAACTCAAAGAAAATAAAAGTATTCACCAAAGCATCCACAATCTCACGTGCGCCGTCTCGAGTTGCGAAATACGACCTTTAACGTCTGCATCCTTCGTGCCTCTTTGAGGTTGATGATGACAGACTCCGATCAGCAGTAGACTACAGTACATGTAGATATCGATGTACAGATGGGCATTTATCTAGCTTCAAGTAGTAAAATGAACAACAAGAGGACATTCACCATTCAGAACCAATAAAGTACTACAGCAAGCTAGAGGTAGGAGCCGAGCCCTACTACTATAGGAGGTAAAGTAAGCGGATAAATTCAAGGACCCCTGGCGGTTGGAATGCACAGATCTCTGCGGCTAGAACTACTAGAGCGTTTAATAGAGTTCGTGTCCCTCCCCCCTGGCGGAGGAACTGTGGAAGGCGAGACAAGGACACTAAATAGCGTAAGCGCCGAGACAACGTTTTCCAGTTCTACCAGCCAACGAGAGGCGCTCTAGTGGCTGGCTGCGGGCTGACAATAGTCGGCGGAGATGGAGATTGCTGGCTGGGAGACTGAACGACTGCATCCGTAGGGTAAGGTACATGTAGTGATGACACCGGGTGTGATGAATGCGGGCTCGAGCCGAGCAGTGGAACTAGAACTAGTACTAGAACTATAGATGGCCCTCATTCAGCTAGGTCTAGGTGCGTTGGTCGCTGCGCACTGATAATAGTCTGATCGTGGCATTTCCCTCCTTTTTCGCCAACCACACCAACCAATACCATCGCTGCCAATGCTTCGGCGCTTGCCAGATGCAGTCTCGCCACACGTGCTGGTTCGCGCAGGATGAAGTGAAGGAATCCCGTAGGAGGAGGCAGAACTAGACGGTTCGCCGTTGGCGCTTGCGATTGGCACCTGTGCTGCACCCTTTGGGAAACGTCCACCGCGACGCGACCGTTCACGGCCTCGTACTGCCCCCCCAGCTATCAGAGACGGCACTAGAGAGAGATACCTAGCGGTCAAGACGACGCCTAGAAAGGGAACATGCAGCAGCTACAGCACTCATCCTCGTCCGACTCCGACGACAGACTGCCTATACTGTCCTGGGCAGAACATCCTCGTCCAACCCACCCGCCCGTCGACTCCCACCAACACCACCATCTCTACTACAGGGACAGCGTGCGCTACTCGTCGAGCACATACACCTCTACCGGCACTGCGTCGGTACGCTCAGAGTCGCCAGCAACAGCAGCAACTACAGCAGCCGCCGCAGCAGCAGCATTGGAAGCCCCCACGCCGAAGGCACGCAAGAAGACAGCCCTCGCGGCCATACACGCGCCGTCCTTCTCAGCATTCCGCTCGCAGGTCCCTCGCGCCGCTCTCCCACGTCCATACGTGCCCCACGCCGCATTCCAGCAACAGAAGTCGCCGCGTGCCGCCTCCCTCTCGATCTCCGGACAGCCCTCACCACGCCTTGCCGATCCGCACTGGAGACCGTGCTCCGTCGACAGTCCGCTGCCTAAGACGCACCACCGTCGCCAGAGCAGCGAGGTGGCCCCCCTGTATGCCGAACGGCTGGAAGAGCCACGCGAGGAGGTGGATAGGTAAGGTCCCGATGCGAATGACACCATTCGCGCGTGCGTGTGCTACGTGCTACGTGCTACTCTGGATCATGCAATATGCTGACTCCCGCCAGGTCGTCATACACGAATCCCATTGGGTACTCGAGCCACGACCGTAACACTTCCATAGACTCGCACATTGCTAGCACTGTACCTTCTTCTGCCTACAGTAGCCGGCGACAATCGACCACACCCATATACGCAAAGCATGCTCCCAATACCACCGTCTCACACGCACATAAGCATTCGGTCGCCAGCATCGATAGTAACGAACAACAATTCTCCGATCTTGGAGCGAGCAGGAGAGCTTCGATGCTCTCGGTACGGGAAGCACCCACTATGACTCTACAACTAGACGGCGTGCAGAGGAGGTTGACGGACGAAGAGTTTGAAAAGTACTCGCAAGCATCATACGGCTCTCAACCCAAGAGGCCTAAATCCCCCACCGCCAATGGAGGTATCAGCCGCTTTTTCGGCTGGAATGGCGTGCGGGAGACTGAAGGCACGTCGTCGTCTCCTACTACCACTTTCTCAGACAGGTCGCTGTCTCCCTTGCCATCTCCCAGTATAGCTAAGACCTTACCTATAGAGATGGCGAGTAGTCGATCCTCTGCGCGACTGACGCCCCCGGGTCTGGACGTGCAAAAGGCGAACACGACGTATTTCGACAATCCGGAGACACCACTCCTGCTCGGCGACGATGCATCGAACGCCCATGTCCGGGAACTGGAACGAGAGCTGCGTCACATCAGTGAAGAGCTTGCAAACTCCATTCGCCGCGAAATGGAACTCGAAGACGAGCTGGATCATGTACGATCAGAACTCCCCATAATACCACAATCCGAGCTTGGTGCCAGACGGAGCAGCGACTACTTTTCGGACAGTGGTGCTAGCTCCATCAAGTTTCCAATCACTGATGTAGATGCCCGACTGGAACAACTCGATAAAAAGGTTCGCAGGGTGGAGCAAGAGAAGGCAAACTTACAGCTCGAAGTCGCTGCGAAACTTCAGACAGAACTCAACCGCAGACGCGATTTGGAAGAGCTTGTGAGGGATCTGGAAGATCAAATCGAGAAGAAGGAAGACCAACAGGATGTCGCCGTGAGGCTCAATGAGTTGGAATCCACCCTGGACGAGACTAAGAGGCGTCTGGGCCAGGAGAAGATGACCAAGGAGAACTTTGAGGATCTCTACAGTGCCACGAAGGAGGAGTTGAAGCAATTTAGGGACGAGGCAGAGAACTTGCGCAACGAAGTGGTGCCCCAGCTGAGGTCAAGGCTGGAGGGATTAGAGGCGGAAGCGGCGGATAACCAAGCGATTGTGTACGAAAACACACGCTTGCAGCAATTGGTTGCGCAGTTGAAAAGGGAAAGTGGGCACTCTGGGTTCGTCAGTATCGCCGAGGAGGGTGTAGTCGCGAATGCTGGGCGCATGAGCCTGCACCGAACGGGTTCGCTGGCAAGAAGCTCGAGTCTCCGACGTGGCGGAACTATCAAGCAAGACCGCGCCGAAAGTGGACGACAACGCTCTGGCTCCACTGGTGCATATACCGACGGCGACAAGGATATGATAGAGCAACGAGATGCCTTGCACAAAGCGCTCAAACTGCTCATACATCGCTACGAGAGACAACAGAAGGATCATGAGCGCGCGATGAAAAAACTGAAGAGTGCGAAGGACAAAGCGGAAAGCATCACACCCAAGCGTACTGCTTATGCCCAAGAAGTGTCTTTCTTGAAGGCCGAAGTTTCGACTTTGCGAAAGCGCACTGAAGATGCTCTTGAGCAGAAGTGGCAATACGAGAAGAACTTGGGCGGCTTAAAGATGGACCTCGATCGCGCGGAGCAGGAAACTCGAGGGCTACGGATCATGTTGCAGGACCGCGACTATATCAATGTTCCGAGCGAGTCAAGCCAGTATGGAGGTGACGAGGAGGACGAGCAGCTGAAAGTGAGCATATCCCGAGCGGAAAGTGAGCGTGATCATGCGAAACAGGTCGCGACCGAATATCGCCAACGAGCACAGGTCGCCGATCCCGAAACGGCAGAAGGGCTCATGGCTTCTGCAAGCCGCATGGACGAGCTCGCGGAGCAGCTCGAGGCACAAGTCCAAGCCAATAGTAAGCTCCGTGAACGCCTTGCTACAGCCATCGCCAAGGGGGAACACGAGCAGAAACAATCTACCAAACAGATCGAAGACATGCAAAGACGTCTCGCAGGCATGGAAGAAAGTGTGCTTGCCGCACAACAACATTCCGAGACCACGCTCGCCAATCACGATGCCGAGGTGAAGCGCATAGATGATGCACACTCGCCCTCTCTACAGAGACTGCGAGTTGCCATTCCAGAGCCTAACAAACTCACTCCTGCCTCGCCGCTGCTCAAAAAGACTCCAAAACTCGGCAGCAAGAAGCTCATTGACACATCTCTGCTCGAAATGAGCCGTACGCAACTTCTGGAACGCAAAGTCAAGGAGTTGGAAGGGCTGTTGAGAGAAGCCGAGGAGGACATGCAGCATGTTGTTGAACGTGTCAACAGGAGTCAGATGGAAGTCGCAGACCTCCAGACGGAGCGCGACGCGGCTCTCCTGCAGATGAGGAAGCTTCAGAATCAGATTGTGGCAGAAAGAGAGAAAGCAGAGGCATTGTTGCCAATTTGGAGAGACTGATTTCAAGTGAGCCTCACGAGGATGCCGCGCATACCAATTTGATTGGCTGTGGCGCAGTGTAGCAATGACGACGCGACATGTTTGTTGGAATAAAACAACGGAAGATTCTATACCAAGACTACTTATAATTGCAGTCATTCTGGCTCAGCTAGGAGAGAGGTAGGAGGCAAAGTGGACCGACGGAACGCTCAGCTATGGAACTTGAGAGCAACCAGACCTGCCTACATTGTACAGGTTTTGGGCATCGCCCCAGTTTGGCGATACCTATTGACAGATTAGCGACAGCATAAGCATCTCAAGACTTCTTTAGTGTATATTATCATATCTATCGTTACCTTAGGTTACTAAAGGTACATGTACCTAAGGTACTCATGTAGCTCGAGAGCTGTTGAGAAGATTATCTACTTGCAGATGCTTTCTTTATCTTACTTGATTGTGTTACTAGAGTCTATATGAATAGATCAATAGAACAGTATAACGTGAAGTGCCGGTTTTTTTCTATTATCCTTTTAGTAAGGTAGGTAGGTACTTTGGCCCCGTTTGGGATTGATTTTATATACCTAGTTCTTACGAAGAGAGAGAGAGGGGGGGGGAGAGACACTTTCAATGATTCGAGGGCCTCGAAATATCCGGGAAAAGATTCTTATTAAGCGAGTACTTCTATAGACCCGTCTATTTGCCAGTTGCTGTCAGGGAGCGAGCGGCCTCTGGCGTTGAATTTTCGCATATATGTCAGTCTGCCAGTTGCTGGAAAGAGAGCAGCAGCCTTGGGATTCTTATTGAAATGTGCCCCCTGCGCTGGGCCATGTTGCCGAGTGGGTAAAGTGGGACGCGGCGTGCTGTATGTGGTCGAGATGTCAAGCTAAGTGTTATACAAATGGGGACTGGTGTGGTGGAAGGTGCTGTAGAGATAGGCATGAAGGGTATGTTCAATTAGAATTTCCCATTTCCAAATTCCTCACTCTTTCCAGCCAAGATTCAGAATTGAGAATTGGTCCAATCATAGCATACTTAAATGTGAGTGAAGAAGGGCTTGGCTCTGATATGACAGTTCGTGCTTCAAAATAGCCACCTGTACAATCCACGCCAGGCGAGGTCGCGCTTTCATTGTGGTCATTTCTGGCAGGGGTTTAGAACCACGAGTAACGTTTCTTTCTCCGCACAGCTGGAAGACTGATCAGCATCAACTCTGCCACTCTTACGGGCGGTTCTACATACTCTTGTCGACCAAGTCCTGCAGGTCGTACACCCCGCCCCTATGTGTGCGATGCTTCTTGTGACCTCGATCACGAAGCGGGACTTCATATATAACATCATCTTTATCGGAGACAACCAACACCTGCTTTGCAACAGCACTCTTCTTGGGCGGCCGACGCTCGGCCCTCATCTCGTGCTTTTCGAGTACTTCCGGTAGACTGCGACCACATAGATCTGTTACGACCGTTGATGCATCGAAGGGGCTGATCTCAACAATCCGGGGTTCTTCTGACTCAACCCAATCTTTGTGCGCGTCGGCTGGCAGCGTGTGACTGACCGGTGACTCTGACCGGCCTGCTGTGTTAGGCGGGCCCGAGGTCCTCCTAGAGTGCGGCGGACTATTCAGACAGGGAGGCTCAAACTTCCGTGGAAATGGCCACCATCTCTGGTCACGCCACAGGATGTGCCGATTGTGCATATCGTATTGATACCATTCTTGACGACGCGGATCCCAGAAGAAGATTTCGCCCGACTGATAGACTCGATACTCTGGGTATGTCGTCGCATAGACCAGTGGTTGTGGCGCATCTGGACGGTAATGCTCTTTCATGACCGAATCATAATGGACACGACCTAACTTCGCGTAGACGTAGCAGGTGGTCTCCGGATCATAGCAGAAGTAATCCTGGTTGAGGGAGTCCCAAACGAAGGGTCGTGGCGCCACTCCAGCATTGTGCTTCAAAGACGTCTCAGTAGATGTTGGGAAGCCGGGAGAGGGCAAAGCGTAGTGCGGGCTCAGTTGGCGCGCGAGAGGCGTCGGAGAGAGGATTTGCGGCTTGAACTGGAGTATAGGAGCGCTCCCATCTGGCCACTGATGATAGGTAAACTGTGGTATAGAACTAGCTGCTTGAGTCATGGTCATATCTACAAATGCTGCTCAACTACTCTGGAATGAACATGGGGAAGGAAGACGTTCGCAGATGGCAAACTGCGGAGGCCGGTCAGCGCGGTACCTATACTTACGTAGGTTAGATAGTTGCAGATTGCGCATTCCACATGGACATGACCGACATGATGAGGCGCTGCGCCCGGTTGGTCACAAGAACCGGTCAAGACAAGCAACACATGCGAGTTTCTATTGTTCAGCCGCGCAACCCACGCGTGCGGCCATTCGTTCCCAGACGACGGATGACAGACGAGCTGCATAGCAGACCTCATCCTGGCCCCGCGCACTCCAATAGGCGGATGCCATCTTGAAGCCCAACCAGCGACCAACCACCCACCCAACCAACCAACCGACCAACCACCAACCAAACCGATACTGCGGGTGGGTGAAGGCCTGGCTTCTCACCTCATCTTCACCAGATGTGGGACAATCGCGTCAGTCCCATGCATGAGCCGTTAGGGCCATCTTGATGCCGGTGTCGTTGCATAGCGCACGCATATCGCATACGGCGTAGATGGGAGACATCGAGCTGCTCGTGCGAGACACTTCGACATGTGCCAGTGCAAGTGCCAGTGCCAGTGCAAGCGACGCGTAGGAAGAAGCTCAGGTGGAGCTTGGCCCGTCTCCTCAGATGTATACGTACTGTGCATTCCTCGCCTACGCCTGGAACTACAGGTACATGTAGAACTAGCGGACCAGCCAAGAAGTGTTGAGCGGCGTCGTCGGCAGTCTTGCAGCTGGCTGGAGCTCCGTGTCTGCTTGTAGATTCCATCTCGAGATGTGGCAGTCGATGTCCCACGGAAGTTGCCAGTGGGGAGGTCTGCACATGAACATGCCCTGCACATGTATTCGCTCGAGAGAGTAAGGTAATAACGAATGCCAAGATCTTGCAACAAGGGCAGGGGACGGGGGACGGCTGCTGACATTGCAGTACTAAGTGCAGGAGAAAACAGAGCTCCACCTCAACCTCCGCCATCATCACCACCACCGGGCCAGCCAGTCCAATCACCATTGGCGTGAGCACGAGCTGATCGCACATATATCAATACCGCCATCATGAGTGAATGGGCTGCTGTCGCGACGGCTGATGGAAAGACGTATTACTACAACAAGACCACGAAAGCGACCACCTGGGTGAGGCCAGAGGGCGTCGATGTTGAGCCGCCTGCGCCGCCCGCCGCGCCCAAAGGACCAGCTGGTAGCGCTGCGGACTGGGCTGAGGTGAAGAGTCAAGATGGCAGACCGTATTACTACAACAAAATAACCAGGGAAGTCAGCTGGACTCTGCCGGAAGCTGTGCGCAAGCAGCAGGAACAACAACAGCAGCAGCAGCCGCCGCAACAGCAGAATGGCCGGCCTGATTTCGTAGCAGGCGGAGGCGGAGGCGGCTATGGAGCACGCGATGAATACCATGGCGGACGAAGTAGACGCGATGACCGAGACCACGGACTGCCGCAGAAGCCATCATTCGACCGCGGTGGAGACCGTGGCGATCGCGGTGATCGAGGCGCGAATCCATGGGAGGCGCGGCGCGAGCAGACTGGCTATGGAGGCCCAATGCCCATCAAGACAGACGAACCAGAGTACGGTTCTGCTGAGGCGGCAGAAGAAGCTTTCTTCAAGCTGCTCAAGCGCAACAATATCGCACCCGATACTCAGTGGCAGGATGCCTTGCGAGTCGTCATCCGCGACCGTGAGTACCGCGCCATCAAGAACCCCAAGGAACGCAAAACTGCGTATGAGAAGTACTGCGCCGAGATGCGCGCGGAGCAAAAGAGCAAGGACAAGGAGCGGAAGGAGAAGGCGCGCGAAGACTTTCGCCGCATGCTGTCTACCCACGACGAGATCGAGCACTACACTCGTTGGAAGACTGCTCGGCCAACAATCGAGCACGAGGCTGCTTTTAAGAGTGCCGGTGACGAAGACGATCGCAGACGCATATTTGACGAGTACATCCTTGAACTTAAGAAACAACATGCTGAAAATGAGGCAAAGCGGCGCAAAGACGCTATGCATGAGCTGGACAGCATGCTCAAGGTGCTCATCATTGATCCAAACACGACCTGGGCAGAGGCGGAAGACAAGATCGACAACAACGAGCGATTTGTGTCGGACGAGACATTAAAGGGCGTACATAAGCTCGACATCTTCCTCGCTTTTGAGAACCACATGAAAGCGCTGGAGCGTGTAACCAACGACGCCACACAGAAGGAGAAGCAACTGAAGAAGCGCAAGCAGCGGCAAGCTCGCGATGCGTACAAGCAGCTCCTGAATGAGCAACTTCGTGAGGGCAACATCAAAGCCGGCTCGAAGTGGTCGGACTTCTTTCCACTGATCAAAGATGATGAGCGCTTCCTCAAGTACCTCGCAGTTCCCGTGCCCCCTTATCCCGGCGCCACAGCGTCCAGCGCACAAGAGCTTTTCTGGGATATCGTCGAAGATGAGGAACGTAAGCTTCGCTCGAAGCGGAACGATGCCCTTGATGTGCTCGAAGAGCAGCGGTTCGAGGTAACACTCGAGACTTCACCGAACGAATTCGCGGAGATAATGCATTCGCATCCAAGGACGGCCGGCCTTACTGAGGACGAAATAAGCATGATCTTTGACAGGATACTGCAGAAGGTCAAGCGACGTGAAGAAGAGAAACAGATTGGCGCCGAACGTCAACAGAAGGCCATCATCGACAGCCTCCGATCGGCCATGAAGAAGTTACACCCTCCTATCCGCCTCGAAGAAAGCTATGATGACATTGTTGCGCGACTTTCAGGTATTCGGGACTGGGATACGGCTGGGGAGGAAGTGCGGAAGCGGGCCTACGAGAAGTATATGGCTCGATTGAGGGAGAGGGAAGACGACCGCCGTCGCGACCGAGAGCGCGACCGCAGCAGAGACTACCGCAATGGACCTCGACGTGACGATCGAGACGATCGCAGGGATCGTGTCCGCCAACGCACACGCACCCCGGAGATCGACGCGTATGAGGCGGATAGACGAAAGGCTCAGGCTGACCGCGAGAGGTCATACAGGAAGGCCTCTTTCGGTCTGACGCCTCCTCCTCGTGGAGTCGATCGATACGACGATCGAGATCGACGTGACGACCGACGAGATGAGCGACGACGACCGACCAGAGATGACTTGTACGAGAGTGAGCGACGTGCTCGGGAAGCAGAGCGTGAGAGAAACTACATGTCTCGCGCAGACCCTCGTGACAAGAACAAGACGCTTGACTACGGCGACGATGACGTTGTTGGTAGCAGGCCCCCCAGCATTCGGAAGAGAAGGGAGAGCGAGACCAGCATGGCCAGTCGCCGGGAGAGCAAGGTCAGTAGTAGTTTTATGCAAACTCCACAAAGAATTGTTAGCTGACTCGTCATATAGCGTCCACGCCGCGAAATAGGCAGAACGCGTTCCCCTGAACCAGATAGCACTCTGCTCAAGGAAGAACCACCAGCGCTCCAGAGCGGATCCGAAGAAGGCGAGATTGAAGAGATATAGCCCTGCCCTCGCTCCAGCAGCACAGGTGGAAGCATACCAAAGCCTGGAGTATCGGACGAGGCTGCCATGTCCGGACGCTTGGTCGAGCGTTTACCTTTGTGCGATGCGTTGATTTAACCAAGTTGCTCTCAGCTATCGTTCGATCCAGAAACTCAACCTGCAAACACTAACCAGTATTCTCTGCAGCTCTGTTCCCAATGTCGCTCGAGGGCAGCTCGGACAATCGGCGAGAGAAGAAGATATGTGAAGGCTCTGCTCTATCGCGCTACGTACGTTCATATATGAGTGAATGGGGATTCAGATGAGGCGTTTTACTAAGGCATCAGATGCAGCATGCACCACCTTTTCAGACAATTGACCTCGTTGGGTACTGGAAAAGCATCTCTCGGCCAAGATCAAACGAGTGACTGTCATTCGGTACGTTGTAGCAAAACACAAGTCTAATCATCATAACTCATTTTGCTTGTTTGCTTTTCTCATTTGCTCTGACCTTCGCACGAGTCGTGCCAGCATTGGCGGTGAGCAGTGCTGCGCCAAATTACCGGTTCCTCCCTTGATCATTGGCCTTCAGATTTTCAGTCTGTCATGCTAGACTAGTCGAATTTGGCAGACAAACAACATGTCCTGTCGACGTTTTAGCACTTTGTTTTAACGTCACCATGATCCGCGTTCACGCGCCATAAGTCATGGCTGGCGCGGCGGAGCCCGTCTTCTGGTCCCGAGCTTTGGTGACTGGCACTTTCTTGTAAGTCCATCTCCTCGTCATCTTTATCCTCCCCACAAGCTACTTGGTCAAGCAACTCATCAGCTCCGCTCTTGATGGTGCGTCTGCGCTTCGTGCCGTCCTGATTCATCAACGAGTCGTTCAGACTGTGGATACCGTTTTCATAAATGCTGCCTCCTGCAACGACGCCTTTCAGGAGTCATCCTCCAAGAAGAAGTAGTTTCCTGAACTCTTTTGGTCGGTATCGAGTTGAGAGTTGAGCTTATTGATTCGCGGTCTGTAAGTATTTGGATCGCGTCTGAATGTAACATCCAAGTTCTTCAGGAACTTGTTGCAACCTGTCAACAGCGATTGAGGTCGGTTGGCACGAGACTTGACAGACGGTTGTCCATCAAACACGATGACTCGATCTGCGAGGTAGGTTGCCATGATGAAGTCGTGCTCGACCACGAATGCTGTTTTCTTGGAGTGCATGATGAAACGCTTGATCACGCGAGCGGCGATAATACGTTGCTCAGAATCCAGGTAGGCCGAAGGTTCGTCAATGAGATAGATGTCCGCGGGAAGACCGAGAGCAAGAACGATGGCTACACGTTGCAATTCTCCTCCGGATAGATTCTGTACTTCTTGGTCGATGAAGTCGTCCATCTTGAGTGGTTTGTAGACATCAGTTTGGAATTGTGGCGAGAGAAAGGCAGTCTTGATCTTCTTGAGGAAAAGCTGACGCACGGTTCCCGTAAACTTGGGTGTGATCTTTTGAGGCTTCATGGATATGTTCATCGCTGGGATCTTTTTGCCATCATCTGGTGGAAGGGCTCCGGCAAGCATCTTGCAAAATGTGGTCTTCCCGGTACCGTTTTCACCCATCATAACGATGATTTCGGAGTCTGTGAACTCGCCAGTCTCGACAGTGAGGTGGAATCCGCCCATAGTCATAGTCATAGTTGGGTATTGGTAGTCACGATTCTTGTCAACCATGAATTCATCGGCTGCCTCTCCAACACGGAATGTAAGGGACTCTTCTCTGAAACGCAGATTCTCGGTTGGGATGTTGCCGTCCAAGAAAATGTTGATGCCCTCGCGAACGGAGAAGGGTGCAGTGACGACACCATAGACCGCCGGCTTACCGTAGAGGCAACAGATATAGTCAGACAGGTAGTCCAGGATGGACAAATCGTGCTCAACGACAATCACATAACAATCTGGGCGGAGGAGACTGCGAATAATCCGACCAGCAGCGAGACGTTGCTTGACATCCAGGAATGATGAAGGCTCGTCGAACATGTACACATCGGCCTTCTGCACGCAGACCATGGCAATTGCGAAACGCTGCAGCTCTCCACCGGAGAGGAGGTCAATGTCGCGGTCCCACACTTGAATAAGCTCTGCCTCTTGTTATCAGCTCTGTCCTGTCCGCACTACTTTGGCACCATTCACTCACCAAGCGCTTCGGTAATCTCCTCCAGTCTCTCCTTTGGTACTTGAGCACGATCAGTGATCAGGTGGCCAACAGTTCGGATCTTTCCCTTGACAGCCTTGGGGATCTGGTCAACATATTGGGGCTTGGTAACAGCCTTCAAGTCGTCCTCGAGAATCTTGGTGAAGTAGTCTGTCCGATATCAGTGTGTGCTCCTCCACTTCCCGAGACGACTTGGTGTGGGCTCACTCTGCAGTTCTGAGCCTCTGTAGTGCTTCAGGATCTCTTCCCAATCCGGCGGATCATCGTATCTCCCCAAGTTGGGCTTCAACTTGCCCGCCAGTATCTTCAACGCGGTACTCTTTCCAATACCGTTTGTTCCCACCAGTCCCAGCACCTGCCCTGGCCGTGGCAGTGGCAGTCTGTGCAGCTTGAAGCTGTTGGCGCTGTAGCGGTGGGCGACTTGTGTCTCGAGGTTGGTGGGCAAGTTGATGATGTTGATGGCGTCGAATGGACACTTCTTGGGACAGATACCACATCCGATGCATAAACGCTCTGAGATGAAGGCGATCTTGCTGGCTGGGTCGACCTCAATGCACAGCTTGCCCGTTCGCACCACAGGGCAAGATTTCTTGCATTCTTGCCGGCATTTCTTGGGCTTGCACTTGTCGGAGTTGACGATGGCGATACTGCGAGACACCGTCAGCGAAGCGATCTGTGTCCTGGAGAGCCACTCGACAAGCGGTGGGCGGGACGCAGAGGGCGGGGGGCGGTGAGCGCCTACCGCGTGAGCTTGTCCGACATGTTGCTGGAAGCGCCGTGGATGCAGTGCTTTCAGCGAGCAGTACCAAGGGAGCAGAAGAGAAGACTGCGGACGAGCCGGGGCACTACACACGCTGAGAGGGGCAGCAAGTAGTGGTCGAGTGCAGCTGGGGACAACAAAATTCCTGGAGTAAGAACAATGGGCGGGTTTTAATTGGGCACGGTGGGTGGGCTGTTGGAGGGAGGGGAAGAAAGTGAGGACAGCCCCAGGCCAAAAGAGACCCGCGAAGTCGAGAAAATCGACAATACCGACAATACCAACCTGACACCTTGGCAATCGCCTCTATCGACAGTCTGTTCAGCGCACTTGACCTCTACAGCGCCAGATTCAATCGATCGTTATTCATTGCGACCACCCGCCGGGGAGAAAACGCCGTGCCATCCAGTCAAGAGCCACTAGTTCGAGTTCCTGCCTCAGTCGTCGCTGACGGAAGTGCCCGAGCCCTTCGAACATCCCATCCGAGAATCCGAGAAGAGTATACCAAGTGCACTCCCTCCACACCACCCTTCGACTATTCCCTTCTCTATTGCTGCCGCCGAGGCCAGTGCAATCATGGCCTGTAAGTAGTGCATCCCCGACTTCTTCGTCCCGTTTCGCCCAAGAAACCGTGCCTGGAGCGTCGAAACCGACCACTCAGCTTCGCCATCGAAAGACCATCGCGACCGACATATCCCATCGCCAGACCACCTCAGACCGACTCAAGACGCCGGTAGCAAGTGATCTGTAAGCGTGAAGATCTACCGAATCGCGTAGAAGACGTCTCCTGCCGCTGGAGGCCTGCAGGCGGTCGACCGAGTCGCCATCTCCATACCATCACGAGGGCTCATATCATCGTCGGACTTCTGATATACGGCATTGATACTGGACATACGGCTGATTAGGCGGGGAAAGCGGTCGCGTCGTGCTCCTCGACGCGTTCTGAAAATTTCAGCTCGCAAGCGTCACCAGAGCCTGAGCTATCCTGCTGACACTCCGATCTCATAGCGGCTTCCATACATGCCCCGACCCTTCCACAGACTTCTCACGACATGTCGATGACGAATGGGCACACCGAAGCAGTCGGCGATGGACTTCTGAAGCCATCCGCCCTGCCACACCGACGCGAGAGCGAAGCTTCCGACATGGACGGCTTTCCAAGTACCGACCTAGCATCACCGGACGGAGCGAATGATGGCATGTTCTCTGACGACGATGCTGTACACGATATGGCCACGTCAGAACTTGATGAGGATGACGACGCTCCGGGCGAGGAGGACGCAGACTTTGACATGGAGAGCCCTCCGCCGAGACAGGTTAACGCCATAAGCCACGACAGATCTTCCTCCGAGTCCAGTTCTAGACCTGGCAAGCGGAAAGCAGATGTCGATGACGAAGAGTACATGAAGCAAAACCCAGAGCTTTACGGGCTGCGACGAAGCGTATGACGCACTCCCTCCTTATTCTGCCCCCATTCCTGCTGACCTGCCATTTTCAGGGCCGAGCCAGACCAGCTAGGCGTGTGGTATGTATACATTCCATTTTGGACCCACCATATACCGTTCGCTAATATGCTTCACAGGTCGACAGTTCCGAAGAAGACGGCGATGATGATGAGGACGCTGTCAACACCGGCAGCCGGCGGAAACGCCAAAAGACTGCTACTGCCCGACCATGTATGTCGCCCTGCTTTCCCTGATATCTATTCTACCCATGTGGCAACTGACATTATTCCTCACAGCATCTATACGAGAGTCGTCGCGTGCCGCTACATCGGATGTCTCAGAGTCTGACCAGGACACCTATGGCGGTCAACGCGGCCGCACCTTTGCGAAAAAGCACAGACAAAAGTTGCAGGGCGTCGCATCTGGTCCAGGTACACCTCAGTTGGGTGAAGTGCGCTTCTCGTCCCGGCGAGCTGCCAAAGTTACCACCTACAACGAGGACGAAAATTTCGACAACTTCGAAGAGGAAGACACCGAGAACGTGACGCCGAACCATTGGACTTATGCAGAAGAAGAGAACACGCCAGCGATCGACGCGATTCTCAACCACAGGGCGATTGAAGGCGTTGGTGCGTACTCGGCCTTTGTGACATCTTGCGACTCTACTGATCGGCCTTTAGAGAAAGACATTCCCGAAAAGCACGATTACGAATTCTATGTGAGTGCACTGAAAGCGCAAGTGTAGGGGCTCTGCAACTAACAGGGGCTACAGATCAAATGGCAAGGCAAGGCACACTATCACGCAACCTGGCATACGTGGCGAGAAATCTCCGACGCTGGTTACAAAGGCATCCGTCGACTCGAGAACTACTACCGCAAGATCGTTACCGTCGAACAGCAAGTGAAGTCAGACCCAGATATTGCGGCGGAGGACAAAGAACGATGGAATCTCGATCGTGAAGGCTACCTGGACTCACTCAATGATTACGTGCAAGTCGAGCGTGTCATTGGCGCAAGAGACGGAGAAGAGGGCATCGAATACTATGTCAAGTGGAAGAGTCTGGGATACGATGCGTGTACGTGGGAGAGCGCCGACTTGATCGGCAGCATCGCCCAGACAGAGATCGATCGATACCTCGATCGCTCTGCGAAACTACCAGTCTCGGACAAGATCGAGCAAAACATCAACACCCGCTCCGTCTACAAGCCATTCAGGACACAGCCCTCGTACATCAAGGGTGGCGAGCTCCGAGAGTTCCAAATACACGGTCTCAACTTCCTGGCCCATCACTGGTGCAGAGGGAACAATGTCATCCTCGCCGACGAGATGGGCCTTGGTAAGACGGTCCAAACGGTTTCCTTCATGAATTGGCTTCGACATGACCGGCGTCAGCAAGGACCGTTTGTTGTCGTTGTCCCGCTTTCGACGATGCCAGCTTGGGCCGACACCTTTAACAACTGGACACCTGATCTCAACTACGTGGTATACAACGGGAATGAGGCGTCACGCAAGATCATTCGCGAGTACGAGCTCCTGGTTGACGGCAATCCGAAGAAGGTCAAGTTCAACGTTCTCTTGACCACGTATGAATACATCCTTGCGGATGCGCCTTTCCTTTCACAGCTCAAATGGCAATTCATGGCAGTCGACGAGGCTCACAGACTGAAAAATCGCGAGTCCCAGCTTTACGCTAAGCTGATGGACTTCGGTGCCGCCAGTAGGTTGCTCATCACGGGCACGCCTATGCAGAACACGCTCGGCGAATTGTCTGCGCTGATGGACTTCCTCATGCCGGGAAAGATTCACGTGGATGAGCACATTGATCTCATGTCCGAAGACGCAAGTAAGAAGCTCTCCGAACTGACCAAGGCAATTTCACCCTACATGATCAGACGGACCAAGCAGAAGGTTGAAAACGATCTGCCACCAAAAACCGAAAAGATTATTCGCGTTGAGCTTTCAGATGTGCAACTGGAATATTACAAGAATATTCTCACTCGCAATTACGCAGCATTGAACGCTGGGTCCAAGGGGGCCAAAACATCACTGCTTAACATCATGATGGAGCTCAAAAAGGCTTCCAATCATCCGTTTCTGTTCCCTGCTGCCGAGG
Source organism: Mycosphaerella sp. Ston1 (assembly GCA_000504405.2). Classification (NCBI taxonomy): domain Eukaryota; kingdom Fungi; phylum Ascomycota; class Dothideomycetes; order Mycosphaerellales; family Mycosphaerellaceae; genus Mycosphaerella; species Mycosphaerella sp. Ston1. Next base: position 12,271 of record KZ104961.1, on the reverse strand, counting down.
ACCGAATTCTCGCTGGGAGTGACAGCCGCGATGAACAGCTCAAGGCTCTGATTACATCGAGTGGCAAGATGATGCTTCTCGATCAGCTACTCACCAAAATGAAGAAAGACGGGCACCGTGTACTCATCTTCAGCCAGATGGTGAAGATGCTCGACCTTCTGGGAGATTATTTACAGCTCCGAGGCTATCAATTCCAACGCCTGGACGGCACGATTGCAGCCGGACCGCGGCGCATGGCGATTGACCACTTCAACGCAGAGGGAAGCCAAGACTTCTGTTTCTTACTGTCTACGCGAGCTGGAGGTCTTGGTATCAATTTGATGACCGCTGACACAGTCATTCTGTTTGACTCCGACTGGAATCCACAGGCTGATCTGCAAGCTATGGCACGAGCCCACCGTATTGGCCAGAAAAAGCCCGTGACAATCTACAGATTTGTCTCCAAGGACACTGTTGAAGAGGAGGTCCTGGAACGCGCTCGCAATAAGCTCATGCTGGAGTTTATTACCATTCAGCGCGGCGTCACTGACAAGGATGCCCGTGACCTTGGAGACCGCATGCAGCGCATCGGAGCAGCCACTGCTGAGCCTACCTCGTCAGACGATATCTCCCAGATTCTGAAGAAGCGAGGGCAGAAGATGTTCGAGCAGTCAGGCAACCAGAGGAAGCTGGAAGAGCTTGACATTGATGCTGTATTGGAAAATGCCGAAGAACACCAGACGGAGCAGCCTCAAGGCATGACCACAGATGGTGGCGAGGAGTTCTTGCGGAGTTTTGAGTACACTGATGTCAAGATCGACCTCGAATGGGACGAGATCATCCCAAAAGCTGAATTGGACAAGCTCAAGGAACAGGAACGTAAGAAGCAGGAAGAGGAGTATCTCGAGTCTGTCATCGAGGAGAATCAGCCGCGAAAGCGCAAGGCAGCTGGCGAGGAAGGCCGCGACCAGCGTGCTGCAAAGAAGCGAGCGAGGGAAGCGAATATGCAGCACATGGACGAGGAAGGCTCTGGCGACGACAACGACTCTGACCACGGTCTCGATCCGAGACGAGCACTAGGTGAGAAGGAATGTCGCAACCTCATCCGCGCTTATGAACGCTTCGGTGCCATGGACGAGAAGGAAGAAGAGATCATCAAAGCTGCACGCCTTCAGGGACGCGACGTGAAGATTGTGCGAGATACTCTTCAAGACATCATCGACACCGCCATTCGCTTGCAGCAAGAAGAGGTCGATCGCCAGAACGAGATCGAGCGGGCAACGGGCAAGCCGGTCACGAAGAAAGAGAAGAAGGCTGTGCTGTTCGACTTTAGAGGTGTCAAGCGTCTGAACGCGGAGACGCTCACTGAGCGACCCGAAGAAATGCGCATGGTGCGGAGTTGCGTGGATCAGTGTTCAGATTGGCGAAACTTCCGCGTACCAGAAGCGTCCAAACCTGCCTCATACACCAGCGAGTGGGGTGCCAAAGAAGATGGCATGCTCTGCGTTGGTATAGCTCGACATGGCTATGGTGCATGGGTTTCGATTCGTGAAGATGCCGAACTTGGGCTCGGCGAGAGATTTTATTTGGAGGAGCATCGAGTTGGCGCCAAAGAGGAGCGCAGTAAGGCGGGCGACGAGAAGACAATTGCCAAATCTCCTGGTGCGGTGCATCTCGTCCGGCGGGCCAACTATCTGCTCAGTGTGCTCAAGGATAAGATCAGCAACGGCACGAATCAAGCTGCCAAAAAGGCGCTGGAGAATCATCATCGCAACACTCGGAAGCATCTCGGCCAGTTTCATGGCCGCATGAGCACTCCCGGGCAGTCTGGCAGTCCTGGTCCAAACAGCATGCGTAACAAGCACCCTGGTGATGGCAGGAGGATGCATCAGTCGGACATCCGCAATAGCGTGGACCGCCGTACGCCACACGCCGGATCGCCAAATGGTTATCGGCCACGCACGTCGGATGACAGGCGTCCAGGACATCAACGAAATGGAAGCTCACATGCTAACGGTGGCCCCAAGCCGCTGACTGAGGCCGAACATCGTGCTCGCCGCATTTTAGATCCGGTCAGTGCCACACTGCTTAAAGTCTCAATGGCCAACAAGAAACGAATGCCCGATGATGAAGCTCGCTTAAAACTCATCAAACAAAGCCTCATTACACTTGGGAATCACATCAACGTCCAGGTACCACAAGATGGTAGAGACATGGTTGAAGAGCTGTGGAATTATGTGAGCGATCATCACTGGCCACAGGCCAAGGACACCGCCAAGCGCGTTCCGGGTCACAAGCTGCTTGAGATGTACACAAAGCTGTCTGGTAAAGACAGCCTGGCAGCAGCAGCCAAATCGAGCCTGGTCAAGTCTAAGCCAACCTCAACTTCGAATGGGGCGCCAAAAGCCGCTACTGCCGAATCACAGGCTGAGGAAACCAAGCCGAAGCCAAAGAGCACAACAGAAGAGACACATGTCGCCTCGGTCGTGCCCAAGGCTGAGGCGGTCAAAATGGAGACAGAGTCTCCTGCTGTCAAGGATGATTCCAGCCCGCCTGAGAACAGGGAACCTGTTATTGCGCAGGCCGCGGACTAGATGGCAACTTCTATGGATTTCTGCCCAGACATATACTTTGGCGAAAAGCACATTATTACCCATGAATGATACTGGAGATGAGCATCAGGAAGGGGCGAAAAAGAAGGGCAAGAAGAAGGGCGATACAGCGCAAAGTTGATTGTACTGCGAGTGAAATGCATATACGAGGCTTGCATTTGCAGCCTCGCTAGGGAACAAGAAGCGTAGGCGCCGGGGCGAAAGACTATGGTTCTGATGTTTGGTTCGCATGCACAGGTCGACAACGCCGGCGTCGCGTATGTCTCTGTACGGAGTTTTGTGATATACACTCACTATAATGGTCGACGAGCACGGGAGCTGAACACGAGAGAGAGATCGTAGGTACATTAGATTGTACTAGTAGACCAGATAGGGTGCCGAGCAGACACAAAAGCAGCACGTGCACTTGACTTTCTCTTCGTCACTCCACTTGCACGTGCGAACTCTCAACTTCCACCACCACTTCAACTTGAACCACCACTGCTATGGCGCCCTACACTGGCATCGCGCTGTCGCCTGCCGAGCTCTCCTATCTGCATGCCTCGCTGTCTCAAACCCCTCCCATTCGCCCTGATGGCCGCTCGCCTACGACTTTCCGCCCGCTGGTCGCCGAGACAAACATCTTGCCTAGCGCCAATGGTAGTGCGCGGATTTGCTTTGCTGATGGCACGGAAGCAGTCGTCGGCGTGAAGGCAGAGGTCGAGAAGAGCGGGCGAAGAGGCGGCTTGCAATCAGCGAGCGTGGGCAGTGGGGATGTGGAGATGGGCGATGAAGAGACTGAGGACGAGGAAGGCGACAACAACACGCGAGGCAAAGGCGAGGAGTCGTGGCTGGAGGTTTCCATACAAATTCCCGACATGCGCGACGACGATGCGCTGCCCGTTTTCCTTGCGGCTATGCTCACGGAAGCTCTGCTCGCAGATGGACAAGTGAAAGATCGGCTATACATCAACAGCAGGTTTCATTGGAGATTATACATTGACGTACGTATACGTCTAAGATCTACACGATACATATACTATCTGCCACCTACCTGGCCCTCACGGCTTTATGCAGGTGTCTTATGGAGGTACAGCGCTGACAAGGTAAGTAGATCCTCCTCCTCTCCCAAGCACTCTCATATCCTCTTCCCCTTCTCTCCCTCACAACACACCTCGCCCTCCTTTCCACGCGTCTACCTGCTCTACTATCTCAAGGCGACGAAGACCCGCTCTTCAACGACGACTGGGACGCATCAACAGACCTCTTTCCTCGAGACTCGAGGACCAAAAAAGCTTTGACGAAACCTCCTGTTACACTACTCGTAATGACCGTTGGCTCCAATATTCTCTTCGACCCTTCCAAGGAAGAACTCGCAGTCGCAGACTCCGTAGTCGCCATCTCTGCCGCTCAGGTCAACGATGGTGAAAGCTGTAAATTGGTAGCTTTGCGGACCATTGATCCACCGAGTCGATTGACTGCAGCAGGAGTGCCTAACGCTGGAAATTCGAACGCTGGGGGAAGTGGATTGAGTGCGGCGGAGATGGCGGTGTTGAGGGAGAAAGACGCTGGAGCAACGGTCTGGAGACCTCCACGAGGTGGTGTCGGTAGGGGGTTGATGAGTGCTATGATTAAGGCAGTGGTCTCCAAGGGGGGTCTGGCAGAGGAGGTTTTGGCTGGATTGGATGGGGTGGAGACGTGAGACGTGAGACGTGAGAGTACTCGACGAGAAAATGGGAAATATGGCGTGCAAGTGCAAAGCGCTGTCTGGGTGTGAAGAAAGTAAAGCTGCTACAGTCAGCCTCACCACCACAAGTTATAGGCATGCAAATGCGAGTCTCGAGAAGTCTGAGCGTTAACGCTCGCTCAAGTACTAATAATGCAAGTACTACTCGACGGCCGGGGATGATTAAGAAAGACGATCGGCTTTCAATGTGGCAAATAGCATGACAGAGATCTGGAAAGTGCATTTCTTTGAGTAAGGTACATTATAACAGGAGGTCAAAATAGCCTCGTGACCTTGTACCAAGCGGTCTCGGTCTCTGTCTACTGTGCACTGCTTCAACTCGCCAGCATTGCGATGCTAGAAAGTACCGCTAGAGAAGAAACTTCAGTTGTGAATTGCACTTGGAGAGCGTGGACGTTCGACGTTAGCTAGGCTAGTCACAAAGCAGACAACACAACTCACTCAGCACGTTGGATGCACTGCAGCAGCGGGTTCCGCCTCTGCACTTCCATCATGCGGTTACGCTGGAGGGAACGGGTACTTTGTACGGCCTGGTCGAGCACACGTGTGCTCGTACATGCATCCACGAAGGAGGGAACCCTTCTACACCGTCCTGATATATGTTCCTGGACCGCGGGCGTACCGTGAAGCAGTATGCATACCATACTACTACTTGACTGTACAAAAGAAGTCGCCGAAGCATGTCTCAGCATCCTCTCCTTGCACAGAGTCCTCGGTGAATGCCTCCCTCTCTCTCTCTCTCTAGCCGAGTCCTCGCCCCGCCACACAAAGGCATCAGTCTGTCTGTTTGTCTGTCTGTCTGTCTGTCTGTCTGCCTGCCTGCCTGCCTGCCTGCCTGCCTGCCTGCCTGCCTGTCTGTCTGTCTGGTAGCTCTCGCATCTTCCCAGGCTTTGTAGCAACGACTGCCAACCTTGCTATGGTCTTGCACAGCGTGATACGCTAACAGGGACGATATGGACGACCTGGACGACATGAATGACATGCTGCAGGAAGTCAAAGAGGCGTTGGACGGCAAATCAAGACTTGAACCGCCCAAATGTGCTTGTCACTTGACCAGCAACGAAGCAGACGCGACAAGTGAAGTGGAGTGCACCACACCCCGCCAGGGCGCATTGACCATGTGTTCAGGTGAGAACTACCGGGGCGGATCGCATTGTGTCATGGCAGGGGGGAGGGCTGCATGCAGGCAGTGGCACGTCGGTCCAGAGTCCAGACATCAACTCACATTCCTTCACCTCTCCCTCCTTCAACATCAGCTACATTCCTCCACCTCTCCCTCCTTCAACATCATCAATAACAACAGCAACGACAACGACAGACATCCCCTCTTCATCTCCTCTATTCCACCTCTACGCACAAAAGACAGTCCGCTAGCATGGCAGACGTCAAAGCGGAGGTCAAGGTCGAGGAGACGAAGCCGCTCCGCGAGATTGACGAGTTCGAGGAAGACAATGACTTGCAAATGCCGCCCGACGGCTCCAAGTCATGGCTGCTAAAGGTGTCGGAGGATATGTGGAAGGTGTGGAACGACGTATACGCGAATGCGCCCGACGACCAGCAGATTGAGATTGGCAGTGTGCGTGTGTTCCACCAAGGCCCCAACGACACCAAGCAGAAGATCCAGATCCGACTGCGCGACAACATCGAACAACATCTGCCGCTTCCCAAGACGTACAACGTCGAGCTGAAGAGCGAGCGCTACAACAACACCGTCATCTTCTCCGAAAAGGACCTGCCCGGCCACAACAGCAATGCGCGCCCGAATCGCATTCCACCTAGCCAGCGACCCGGCGGTATCAACAAGTTCGACCGCTACCACAATAACTACGGTGGAGGCAGCCAGCAACCGCGGAAACCAGGAACCTACCGAACATCCATCCCGAAACAAACCGCCCTTGCTCCCATAATCGCCAACGAGTTCGACATGCACCCCGTGGAAGACCAGAGCAGTCTCGCCTACTTCGCCGAGAGCTACCGCAACGCTCTGAACGCCGGTAACAAGACTACCTTTGTCAATAGCCAGCGTGTTCGCCATCCAGGCCAAGACACCGAGTCATTTGTCTTTGGAACTCTCACATCCAAGGTCGGTGGAGCTGGGAACAAAAAGAAGCCCGTCAAAGAAAAGGCCGTGCGCATGGAGAAGGCAGCTCTGCTTGACGCGCTTAAGGCTTGCTTCAAAGAATATACATATTGGAGTCTCAAAGCCCTGCGGCAAAGACTAAGGCAACCTGAAGCGTACATAAAAGAGACGTTGGATGAGATTGCTACACTGATGAGGCAAGGCGACTTCGTGCAAAACTATAAGCTGAAGCCAGAGTATAAGATGCTCATGGAGGAAGGCGGAGAAGACATGAGTGGCGTCAAGGAAGAATTGGCCGTTGCCAAGCTGGAGACGACAGACGAAGGGACCGGGGACGAAATGGACGAAGATGATGAGTTCGAAGATGTGAAGATGGAGTGAGATTAATTACGCCACTGGCACTCTGCTGAAGAGCGGGGGATTGGCGCTTGACTTTTGCAGCCTCGCGCGACTCAGCAGGGATTGGCACATGGATATGAGCGGCGTGACTATGGACGAGAAGCACGAATGCTATGGCTGAATTACTCACTTGGTTCGGCTCGCATCAGTGCCTTCCGTGAAAAGAAAGCTTGACACTCTCTATCTCGTCCATGTCTTGATACATGTGCAGACCGTTAGGTGACCTCGTGACTGGACGGATATAGAATCCAATTTCGACTCTTCGAATCGTTACACATATCCATCGTTACACATATCCAGCAAAAGCGAATCCCACCTTGATTTTGTCAGTCCCCATCATAAGCAATGCATATCTCCTCTCCATACGCGAGGTCTCGTCGTCATGATTTATCACCAAGCGCCTTAAAAGCAGCTTCAGCTCCTCTATACCCATAAACCCTCTCATTAAACCCAACACGACCCGCCTCATAATTTCGCTTCACGTTAACCTCTCCTTCCTCCTCCACCGACGACGACGACGACGACAGCAATCCGGCTATACCCCGTGAAGCCATGGCCAAATCATATGCTCTCGCTTGTCTCACCATCAAAAACTTGGCTATAGCGCCCTCAAAAATCCCATCCTCCTTCTCCTCTATAGATGGGACATTTGCGAGAAAATACGCGAGCGCCTCCGCGTCCTCGAATGCGCAACAGGCTCCTTGGCCTGCGTGAGGAGTTATCGCGTGCGCGGCGTCTCCGAGAATGAGAGCTCGTCCGTGCTGCCAGGTTTGCTGGGGGTGGAGGTCTCGGATTCGCCAGACTTCGATGGTGGAGTCGTTTTTATTATTATTATTATTAGTAGTAGGAGAAGAAGGATGATGGTGATGATGGAATATGTCAGTCAGAGGTTGCGAGAAGTCGGAAAAGGCTTTTTGGGCGCGTGAGGCGGGGACGTGTTTGATGATGGAGATGTTGTGGTCGTCGAATTGGGATTGGAATTCTTCTTCTTCGGCATAGCCGACGAATTGCACTTCGCGAGGGCTGGTGTGGTAGGCTAGAATACGGCGTTTGGACTTGGGTCCCTCGGGAGCGGACCATTTTGCGAGCCCCGCTGCGTGGATGGGGTCTGCGAGGAAGGAGAGCTCGGGGACTTTTTGTACTGCTGAGAGAGGGACTTGTGCCATGTACGCTAGGAGATTATGGGTTTGCACTTGAGCTTCTGCACTGCTTCCGTCTGAAGCTGAAATGATTGCGTTCCTCACCACAGACTGGATGCCGTCTGCTCCGATGATGAGCTCGGCTGTATATGCTGTCCCGTCGAGGCTATACACCGTTCCAGTGGTAGTATCGACCTTGACCACCTTCACCCCCTCACGAACATCAGCAGGCTGTCCAGGAAGGGCCGTGCTAGTAGCAAGTCTATAGAGTTCCTTCAGCAACAGACTGCGTTTGGTCAGAATGCTAGGCGCGCCAAACAGCTTACGCGTATCGAAATCTTGCGTAGAAATTTCCTGATTCTGAGACGTGCGTAGCCAGATTTTGACGAGGACTGCCATATCGAGCTGAGAAGCGTCAATCTGACATTTCTGAAGGAGGCTGAATGCGTTGGACATGATGCTTATGCCGTAGTCGTCCCGCGAGAAATCTAGCAGATGCCGCTCGAGGATCGTGATGTGGTGTTTCTCGCGGAGAAAGGCCGCCACTGCTAGACCTGCGAGGCCGCCGCCGACGACGAGGATTTTCAGTGGCATGCTGCTGCTGCTGCTGGATGTCCTGTTGAGAATCGGGCGGTAAATGCAAGCTTCCAAGTAAGGTAGGCTTTGTCGCACTCACAGGCTGCTTTGTCCGAGAGCCACTCCTATACCACCTTACCTTACCTTACCTATATATCTGTCTCACCTGCCCCAGCAGGTGTTGGTAAAAGCAAAGCATACTAGAATACATAGTTCTAACAAATCAGCAAAGGTCAGCACTAAAAAGAGCTTACCTGTTGCCTGCCAGCTGCCACGGTAGCCCTGTTACATATAATTTTCATTACGGAGTATGTGGTCAAGGATTCTATTCAGTAGTGACAGCAAGCATAGTGTGTTTGTTCATCGACGGACATCATCAAAGTGGGAAGAAAGGAAGCAAGTCGGTGTGTCAACAGAAACGGCGAGTAAGTGTGGCCGCTTTGCACATCCACTGGTTTCCGTCATCTTGCAGCCAATGAGCATCTTGAAAAAGTATATCAGTTACACCGATAGAACTAGCGCGTGAATCTGGTCCCGTGGCATGATCTGACTTCATTGCAACGAGAGATGGGCATAGTAGAAGTGTCTGGAGACGTGAGCGTATCGCAATGGCTTTCTCTTCGCCTACAAGATACGATAGTGGTCTACAGCAGACTCTAAGTCTCCAGGTCCGAATATAGTTATACAACTTCGCACAATTTTCTCTTGGCGCTATCACCAATCTGCGCCGCGATGCTCACGAAGCAGTTGGTGTGACGCTTGTGGCCTTTTCTGCTGCCAACAAACTCTGGCGTTGTCCGTAGCCCGTACTGAGGTAACTGCCGACTCCACTAGCACCAGCATAATTGCCACCACTTCCGCCGTGGCCTTCGGCTGCAAGCCTTCGTTCGCGATACTTTCGTCCGTTGATGATGTTTTGCAGGCGTTTTCGTTCCCTTGGTTCGGCGACCTTGGTCCAGTCCAGATCTTCCCCTGGTTCGGCGTAGTTTATTATATCGGCCATTGTACTTGCGCTGATTTGCCCCTGGCCGCCGGTGGCGGAGGCGCCAGTGTAGAGGTGTGAATTTGCATTGATACTTTCATCGCGATTGCGGATCGGCGTTTGTAATGGCGTCGACAAGGGAAACGATAATATGTCAGATTGTAAGTTGGGTGGCTGTCGTGCGGGCGCTGCTTGTTGTGCGTATGGAGGCATGTGTGCTTCTCGTGAGCCTTGATTCTTCTCGTGTGCAAATAGTCGAACGTTCCACGGCGGCAACCGCTTATCTCGCTCGTAGAGCAGACCGCAGTTATTACAGAGTGTCTAAACATCAGTCAGTAAGAACGAGTTTTCTCGTCATATGTGGGTGGCAGCTTACTCGAGGGCCAGCAGGTCCATCGCGAACACCCCAGATGGCAGAACCCCATATGCAACAGTGCGAGCAATGCCAGTATTGACGCTCGCCCTCGGAAAGCTGGTAGGATGTCCCGCCAAAGCCAGCAACTTCTGGAGTGTCACGGCCTACGGGAGACAGACTCCTAAACCGTCTCTTTTGCTTTGATCGTGCACCTCGTCCCATGCGCTCATCCTCGCCGCCGACTGTGGCTTGTGAAGCTCCAAGACCACCAGAAAAATAATCGTTGGGTCCATTGCTTTGTGTTTGGAAAGTGAGGTTCGTGGTAAAGCGAGCCGTTTCTCTTCTTTGTCGCCTGATCTGCCTTTCTCTGTCGCCCTCGCGCTTCTCAATTTCATCCTTGCTCAACACTTCAATCTTGGGCTCCCAGTCCGCGCCCAAACCATCTTCGTCGAACCTCCACCCCGCACCCACACCGAGCGCGGACTCCGCGGTACCGTGATACTCGCATGCTTCGTTCTCTATGATACCCCAACCATCTACTCCGCTCCCGATGACACCGGCAAGAGTGCCGTTGTTGTCGACCATGTCCTTCTTCAAACGCAAGCTCGCCTCGTATATCGCATGAGCCATCATTGGGACCCATTCGCTTGGCAGGCCTATATCCGCACATGTCTGTCGTGCAAAGATCTCTGGGAACCCGGGAGGATGCAGTAGCGACCATTCGAACTTGTCGGTATACAGTCTGTTCTGAATGTTGATGGACAAAGTGATGACACAGCGATGTGAATCTGCAGGGTTGATGGCCGCAGAAGTCGATGAGTCCCGTACCATGGGCGTTGCTGTTACAGCGAGTGCAGGTGTTGAAGCACCATTACCGTTGGCAATTGGGGTAGGGGCGTCCGATGAAGGCTCGACGCCATTCGCATAGGGAGCATCTCGAAATCGAGCATTGGGAGTTGCTGCTGTAAGTGGTGTCGATGATTCTTCACGGGATAGTCCGGGCCGCATGGACGGCGTGGGCGCGTTCGTAGCAGTCGCAATTGTATTGCCTGCATCAAGCTGGAAGAGCGGATGAAGCGCGGTCGGCGCGTGTTCTTCCAATTGCATGCGGATTTGCGTGGCAATCTCGTTGATCATGTTCATCTTGCGCATCACGGGAAAATCTAGCTCGTCCACCAGAGTTTTGGCGAACATGTCCGGAGTGATCAGAGCCTCATGCAGGTTCCACAGGAAGGTATCCTTTAGCCGATATTGTGGCGTCGGCTCGGGCGCCTTATAAGCAGGCAGACTCTCGTCGATGCCAAAGTCTTTCGCGTTCTGAGGTGTGGGCAGGGCTGCCTCTGGGCGGAATGGCGCAACATCGAGATCGATCTTGATGGGGATCAGCGTGGTTGGCAGCGCAGACTGAACGTGCATCTGCCTCTCCGTCAAGGTCCGCTTTGGCTTGCCCATCCAGTCCCGCCAAATGCCTTGTACGTCGACGGGCGCATAAATCTCCTTGCCCAGCTCTTTCACCCTCTCGACCATGGGATCAGGCACATTCCGCTGCTGCGCCGTGCGCAGTCCTGTGGCCCGGCGCGAATGCCCATCAGACTCCTCGATGCTATCGTCTTCAAAGTCGTCGGCATAGTTGATCACGGTCGTCCCTCGCTTCGTGGTGCGCGCTGCTGGTAGCACTGTCTGGGGAGCCACAGGCATGAGCAGGGAGTTGCCATAGGTGCGTATCCGCGGCGCATAGCTGGAAACGAAGGCTTGCGGGGCATTCACGCGCGTGGAGTTGACGGCCGCGGCCATGTTGAGAGTGGCACTCGGCCCCCCGAGCGGTCGGCGCGAACGTGTTGCTTTCAGGCTTCCTGGCGCGAGGGAGACGGTGCGAGCACGCGTTGGCCGACTAGGGCAATACGGGCATTTTCAGAGTCGCAAGAAGTGGGAGACTGCAGGGATAGGGTTCTGGTCTCGTACGGGCTGTGGTGGCGGAGGTGGCAGCAGTGGTCGTTGCGGTGTGTTGCAGGTGGAGGTGGAAGTGGAGGGCTGTTTGGACTGTGTGTAATTCGCGTCGCCTTGACATTGAGCGTCAGTACTGAACCTGACCTGACCGGGCCGACCTTGATCCATGCTGACTAAGGCACCTCTATCAGACTACCTACCTCGTACCACTGTACATGAACTTCTCCCTCAATATGCTTGTCTGGTTGATTGGCAGCTTGCTGCCATCTATATACCGAGCGACAGTCAAAAATTTGGATTGTCCGCTAAGACTCAGATAATTAGCTGGGAGACATCCTTAGCGTTTTACAGAACGAATATTTGATAGGTTCTAACTAAATTCTAATTAATTTCGGAACTTTGCATATCTAATATATTTTGTATATTTCCGAAACTTTTGGTTTTTAATATTATTAACTAAAATTTGACGTCTCTTA